>JANHFM010000559.1:22470-34189 GCA_032468115.1 Grayia smithii | reverse complement strand
AGATATTATGAGTATATATAGTCATTGACTTATGACCACAGTTGGGATCAGAATTACCATTGCTAAGCAAAGTGAGTCATGCCCAATTTTAAGTGAATTATACCCAAGTTTACAAATTTGCAATGGATGTTAAATGAATCACTGCAGTTAAGTGAATCACAGGGTTGTTAAATGAATCTGGCTTTCCCCAGTGACTTTGGTTTTTGGAGGCTGGTTGGGAATGTCGTAAATGATGATCACATGATGGGATGCTGCAACCAAAATACATGCTAGTCACCAAGCACCAATTTTTGATCACATGACCATGGGGAAATGTGACCGTTGTAAATCCAAGGACAATTTACAAGTCACTTTTTCTAGTACCATCATGACTTTCAACAGTCACTAAATGAATGGGTGTAAGCCAAGGTCTAACTTTATTGCCACAAATGTTCTTGGCTCAAGACAATCTTGGAAAAAAAAGCAGCTAGAAATACACTTCTTTGATTTTCCAGATATACTTCTTGATTTATTGTCTCAATTGTTACACTAAGATATTGATGGTGATCTAAGAGACACCTGTGCCTAGACTGGAAAATCAGATAATAATTGGTGGAAATGCAATGGTGATCTCAATTCTACCCTGCAAAGCTAATATTTGCAAGTCTTCTGTGTGCTGATGCATTGTAAAGCTATAATATCATTCCAAGCAAAGTGAAGCAGAGCACAAGCTGCTTTGAAATAGAAAACACAAGAGAATTTATGTGGGTGGGAAAGCATATGTTGCCAGCTGGAGGAGGAAGTGGTATACCACATTTACTTCATAAGTGTGAGGTTTTTATAAATAAATTCTCTTGGGGATTGTTTAAAATAGACAAAAAATGACACACAGTCTCCAACCAGCCTATGTTGTTTTAGAAAACTGAATGCATTCTGAAAATATTAGCATACTTCCTAGTTCCTTTTTTTTCTTTCTAAATCTTCTATTTTTAACTTCAAGCTCTTCTGAATTGTGGGCATATGGGACATACAATAATCCTCAGCACATCTTTTATGAAATAAGCATCTTAAATTGTCTTACCTGGCAGTGAAAAACATACTCAGGAGTTGTTTTTTTGAATTTCATGTTCCAGACCAAGGCTACCCCATCAGGTTCATGTGGAGCATCTTCATTGTTGTTATACGAAGCAACCATCAACTCAGGATACTGTAAAGAAAGTAACAGTTAAATTTGGATACACAGTAGTGGACAAAATGATGTATGCTGAGTGAAAAGCACGTAATCAGATAGGTCCATCCAGAAGGTCTGGTGAAAGAAAGACAGAATGGTCTATAAAGTAGAAAACTTTCCTACATGACCAGATCTGAAATCAGGGGACTAGACTAGTGATGAAAAGACAGCCTGTGCTATAATTGCCTTCATCACGCAGTTCACTCACCTGGCTGGAATTCTACATTCACATCTGCTTGACACATGTGGCACTGCTGATGATTGGTGAGTGGTTAAACTTAAACTAGAGCTTTGCAAGGTATTCAGAAAGAAGCAAATGCCCATTCCTCAAAGGACGAAGTAGACTAATCTTATATAGTTGACCAACTACTTCATGGGCTTTCTCAATGAATGGCTTTGGCATGCTGCCCTTCTTTAGTGGAGCTTACAACAAATGTGAAGTCTGTGCAAATGGAAGCATGTGGCCTGGCTGCCTTCAAAAAAATATATTTTAATGCAGCCAAGCCCTATAGCTACTTTAATGCTTCAGGGAAGGTGCATTTTGTGAAGTGCACACAGTCATTAAATGTCTGCATGTGTATATTTATCCCACCTGATGCAAAACTAAATAAATAAAGAAAAAGTGTGGTTTATATTTGAAATTACTGAAACACACAAAAATACAAGGATCTGGAACCCATCAAGTTTAGCTTCTATGTCACACAGCATCTAGATATGTGCCTTTGAGAAGTTTGCATGAAAGAACCAACATCCATTCTCACTTCCTAGTAGTTGATAGTAAGGGTATACCGCCTTTGATGCAGGAAACATACGGAGTCATCAAGAATAATAGTCACAGAATGATGGCTTGATCATCTATCTAGCTTTTTTTAACTATTTAAATTAATATTTTATTGGTTATCACCACATTGGATTATAATGGTTATTACCACCTACATTTGCCCTTAAATTAAAGGTTGTGCTGTTCTTGACAAAATATTAATAGAGATTATTGGAATTATACTAACTATTGGAAGTTATACTAACTACTGTAAGGCTTCCTAAGTTGTTGAATACAAGATGTGTAGCAAATAAATAAATAAACTATGATTTGTAATTTTACAAAGGAATTGCTAGCTTTTGTCCAACAGACTTTTTATGGCTTTCACAGAAGCACAATAAAACAAACTTAGTATGTTTGTTTTATTACAAACATTTATTATTAGTATCTTTACTTGTTTAATGTTTCCTTGTCTCCTGCCTTATTAGTCATAGGAATCATATTGCTTTATCTATATCTGTAGTTGTTAAATATATTCCTCATTATTTCCTGTTTTTACAATGTGAATAATCTTAACTACTGTTACACATTTTACTTGGTTATAATGCACAGAACATTTTAGTAGTATAAATTACAAGCACTAACATATTATATCATGATGATAGAATGGTGATGTATATCCTCTACTTGCAGTACGTCTGTGTCTATAACTATATCTGGGTTGCTCTATGAATAAATATGATTTAGCTCAGATATAGAAGAGCCTTCAACAAAGCTTCATTTGATAACTCTCAGCAGCAGAATAAAATGGCACTTCAAGCATGAAATTTTGGGCACATTAAAAGAAATGTGCAATTTTCAGTGTGCAATTGGTTGGTCTTATGCTTTTTGCAAAGTCATTTCAATATCTTATATGTCAAGAGTTATAATTAATCAACTGGCTTTGGATTCACATCTTGAGTTGGGGAGGAAAGCACTGTTTATTGCTCAAAGCAAAATATTTCAATAAAGCCTCATCAGATGGGCCTGGCAATCTAAAAGTAATAGTGTATCAATAAACACAGGCAGTTTGGAATGAAACTACGATATATCAGGGAAATTAAGTAAAAGTCAAAATACAGGTTTTTCTCTGAGGTGACCATTTGGGGCAATGGAAAGGAAAAACTGGCTTTACATATGAAGATATTTTTCATATTTCTACATTTATTTCTGATGATCAATAACATGAATGCTTATTACATTATATAATCCTGGTTAACAGAAAATTCCATTGTGTAGCTTTCATTGAGCCACTCAAGCATTGTAAGCACTACAATGTATGAGGCCATACCGGTATAATTATTCCCAAATTGGTAATTTTCAATTATAATAGGACAGCCAGCATAACTATACACTTGTAACATGCTCACATTTTTGGTGCTGGGCGAACCAGTTGTTATAACTGGCAGCACCCCACCACTGCGTCTGCCTATTTAACTATATGTTTGAAGTATGAAACCGAGGGATTGGAAATGGCAGTGACAGTAGCTGAGGTGAACATCTAAGAGAGATAAGAGCTGGAAAAAAAGAAGGTGAAACAAGGCCACCCAGAACAAAGAAAGAAGAGACAAAATACCCTGCATACTTGCCTGCCTGAGGGAATGAACAATTACATTTTGGCAGTTGCCTTCCAAGTTGGGCTTATCTTGCTATTGCGGGAATACCATAAATACTGCTTGTTAAAAAACTATCAGATAAGAATTCCATGTAATTTCCACCCCCTTGAATAGTCCAAGATAAGTTTTTCCTCAGGCTTGTTTCCTATTTCTGTGAAATCCACATAGGCCTATCGGCCACCCACGTACTTAGCCATATCTGTTACAAAATGGATTTAATTAAAATATATGGATACAAAAACCACTCTGGCAATAAAGGTAAAGTTACATGCTATAAATAAAAAATGAACTTCAATATCTGCATTATTTCTCTCAAGCATGTTTGCATCTCTTAGGCCCAAAATAACTGATTCAAAATATGCCAAGGCTGTTTGTCATCTTGAGAGTCGACATGTCACATTATTTGTTATCTTGAGAGTTGACATTATTTGTTCCTTCATATTAGCATCACAACAGTCCATAAAGGCTTGCTATTTGAACAACAACTTATAAGTAAGCAATTTATAATGCAATTAATATTTTTGAGGAATATCACCAGGACCTTGAATCAACAGTCAGTTGTGTTTGTATTCTTATGAAGGTATAGTCTCAGAAGAAGATGAAGAAAAGCAAAAGATTTGGAACAATAACATGACATGATTGTGGAGAACAAAGTGAAGGGGCGTTGTCTTACCTGAATGCTCTTTCTGTTGGGCGCTGGGGGCCAGCAGTCAGGAATGGATTAACAGAGTCCAATGTCCTAGGACTGAGTCTGCAAGTTGATAAGCTCCTCCCCTTCCTCCTCCTTGCCAGATTTCTGGCAGGAGATATGGCAGACTGACAGGATGAGCTGAAATGACAGAAGAACCAAAAAACACGATCCCATCTGGCGGAGGACCGGGCACCATTGGGCGGGGCTGACTGCTGACCCCCAGCGCCCAAAAGAAAGGGGGCTCAGGTAAGACAACGCCCTTCTATTGAGCATGGGGGCCAGCAGTCAGGAATGGGACTTGCCAAAGCAGAACCTAAAGGGAGGGACCCGCCTGGCCCGTCATCCCTGAGAACCTACTGCAAGACCCTTTGGCCAAATGCCACCTGCACTGATGCCTAAGTGTCAATCTTATAATGGCGGATGAATGGTGTTGGGAAAGACCAAGTGGCCACCCAGCAGACCTCTGACAGGGAAGCCTGAGTCACCCAGGCCACTGATGTGGAAGAGTTCCATGTTGAATGGGCAGTGACATGATGTGAGGGATGCAGTGCCTGGGCTTCATAGGCCCTGGCGATAGTCGCAGAGAGCCAAAGCCCAATAGTAGGCGAGGACACCTTATGCCCCAAAGTGGCAGGCTGAAATGACAGAAAAACTGAACTCCTAATAGAGGCAGTCCTCTTAAGGTAGATCTGGAGGGCCTGATGGACGTCCAAGGTGTGCCAGGAGCGCTCCAACCGATGAGAAGGATTGGGGCAAAAATTAGGAAGAACGAGCTCCTGAGACCTATGAAAGATCATGTTAACTTTAGGTACAAAGGTGGAATCCATATGAAGGACTACCCTGTTGGCATGGAAGACACAGAGGTCGCCCCTGGTGGAAAGGGTCACCAGTTCCGAGATCTGGCGGGCCAAAGTTATAGGCACCAGGAACGCCACTTTGTACGACAGGAACCTGAGACCAATGTCCTGAAGAGGTTCAAATGGGGCCTGGGTAAGGGCTGACAAAACCTTGGGAAGATCCCAAGTGGGAAATGGTAGATGGCGGCCGGGCGAAGGTTTGTTGCCCCCCGAAGGAACTGCCATATCAGGGGAAGCGGGAGAGGGACCCTGAGGACCCACATGATAAAATGGAAGAAAGAGCCGCTACCTGTCTCCGGAGAGTGTTTGGTGACAAACCGTCCTCGAACCCATCCTGGAGGAATTCCAGGATATACTCCATCAAAGCCGCAGCCGGAAGGATGGCTCGATCCTGGCACCAATCACAGGGAAGGCAGACCATGTGGAACTGTATATCCGGTTGGTGGAAGGGTGGTGCAAGTTGGTGGTGGCAATGACCCAGGAAGAAATGTTGAGACCCCTCAGCAGGTGCCGCTCAAGCGCCAGGCAGTCAGTTGGAGCCACCAGACATCTGGGTGGAACAACGATCCCTGGCTGAGCAACATCTCGTCTGGACGAAGACACCATGGAGCAGCCACTGACAAGGCCCTCAGGTCCGCAATCCAAGACCAACAAGGCCAATGGGGGCAACCAGGATGAGCTCTGCCCATTCCTCCAGGAGCTTCTGGATGACCTTGGAGATCAGCGGGAGAAGGTTAAAGGTGTACAGGAGGCCCAGAGGCCATGCGCTGCAGAGAGCGTCCACGCCTTCCAATCCTGGTGTGGGAAACCAGGAGAAGAACCCCATTGTCTCATGATTGGTCTGGCTGGCTGAAGCAGTTCACAATCCGGCGGAATAAGGTTGGGTGTAGATGCCACTCTCCGTGGTCCAGACACCCTGCTCAGCCAGTCTGCCTGCGTATTTGCAACCCCAGAAATGTGGGAGGCCCTGATGGACCAAGTGTCTCTCCGCTCAGTGCCCCAGAGCTTCAGCTTTCTTCAAGAGGTGCCGAGAGTGGTTGCCACCAAGGCGGTTGACATGGGCCTTTGTGGCCACGTTGTCTGTCATGACAAGAACATGTTTGTCCAGAACCCTGTCCCTGAATGTCCAGAGAGCTAGGTGGATTGCCTGGAACTCTAACCAGTTGATGTTGTGGCCCACGTTGGTTGGGGTCCACCAGCCTTGGACCATCTCTTAGTTCAGGTGAGCACCCCAGCCAAAAAGGCTGGCGTCCATCATCAGGGTGATGCAATGCAGTTCCTTGAAGAGTAGACCTTTGTGACTGCTGGGGAAGACCACCAGCGGAGGGAGAGGCGAACCTTGGGAGGAATTGGAATTTGGTGGGCAGAAGGACTCGCTCGAGTCTGCAGATACGGGAGAAGGAGCCACTGCAGAGCCCGGCAGTGGAGACGTGCCCATGGCACAATGCTGATGCACGACACCATCTTCCCCAGGAGTTGGGAGAGCAACCTCAGCGAGACTGATCTCCCTGACAACACTGCCCTGACCATGGACCACAAGCTGATCAGGCGCTCCTGGGGGAGATAGATCTTGCCCTGGAACGTATCTATAACTGCCACTGACAAGGCCTAGGTGCTGGATGCGAGCTGTCAGGACCAGATGACTCTTGGCCAAGTTGATGGAAAACCCATCCTCCAGATCCTGCAACGCCAGGGCCTCCAAACTGGACTGGATAAGGAGATCATCCAGGTAGAACTGAATCCTGAGTCCAAAGTTGACCCGCTAGCATGGCCATCAATTTGGTGAACACTCAGGGAGGAAAGACTGAAAGGGAGAGCACGATACTGGTAGTGACAAGTTGCATGGCAGAATCGAAGGTATTTTCGGTAGGCCAGGTGGATGGGGACGTGGAGATAGGCTTCTGTCAGGTCGATAGACGTGAGGAACTCCCCATCCCTTACGCTCCCCAGAATAGTCTGGAGAGACTGCATCTTGAACCGTCAATAGGTTATTAGACTGTTCAAAGACTTGAAGTCAAGAATTGCCTTCCAGCCCCCCAACGACTTCTGGATCACGAATAGGCGAGAGTAAAACCCTGGCCATGCTGATCCACTGGGACCGGCTCTATTGCCTGAATCTCGAGCAAGAGGTTGATGGCAGACACCACCAGGAGCCGTCGTGCGCTGTCCCGTGAGAGGGGACACCAAAGAAATTGAATCGGTGGGCTGGAGAGAAATTCCAGGGAGAGGCCCGACCTGATCATCTCCCTGACCCAAGCATCCGAGATGGTCGCCTCCCACTGGCTGGTGAAAAGTGCCAAAAGTGGGGCTTATCAAGTGTTGTGGAGAGATGGGAATGCTGAAGGGAACCTCACCCCTGCCAGATCTGAGACCCATGAGCTGGTGCGCATCTGCATTTCAGCAGCAATGCTACTTTGTATCGCTTCCTGAATGAGGGAAACCAGGCCTGGTGGTAAGGCAGGTTCAGATGAGCTCTTCCCCTGATCAGCTGGGGCAGAAGGCAGAGCAGGCCGGACCTGAGCCAGGGAGATAGAAAGATCCACCGGCTGCACCTGTAGGTTATCTGGATTTGGGAGAGGGGCAAAGAGTAAGTCGTGTGCCCCATCCTGCTTGCTGGAGGAGGAAGCCTCTCTGTCTGGAGACCAGGCTGCAGGCAGTCCCTGGCTCAGCAAACCCAGGGACGCCACAGTAAGGAGTCCCTGTACAATGGGAGTAGCCCTGGGGGAAGGAGGGTCCCCAACAGGGGCAATTCCCGACGAGAGGCCTTAACTGCTTTAGCTATGGCCTCTTTAAGGCCTCTCTCTCAGCTGCCCTAGACTGCCTGGAGGCAGAAGGAGAAGGCCTGGGAGCCCTGCCCTATTTGGATGGGCTTCTGTGGGATCAGTGGAGGGGCCAGGTAGGTCCACCATTGCCTGGCCTCTCTTTGAAGTACGGCCCCCAGGAGCGGCCACCATTTTGAAATCAAGCAAGGCTGGAATAGACCTCTAAAGCAACATGAGGCCAGCCATAAAATGGTGGACGGCCTCCAAAAACGGCCCGAATGAAGCAGAAGAAGCAAACTGGAGGCTGCATAAACAATGACAGGCAGCCAAATACCCTTTACATTCCTCTTACTGTCACTCTCCTCCATACCCCGACAAGAAACAGAAATGAGCTGGAAAGCTTCCGGAGAAGGCCACTGGGCCCGATAGATGGGCTTAGCTGGTGCTTTGCACTCGTGGCCTCAGCGAGCGATCGGGAGAGAGATAACAGTGCGTCAAATAGGCAGAGCAGCCAGCCAGCTGGAGATGGTCTTACCGGTGCCATTGAAGGTCCGCCACAGTCACAGGGTGTGTCCAGGGATCAGGACACTTGAGGAGAGCCATCGAAGCCTGATCCAACAGCCGAAATGTGTGGTGAGCCCAGGGACGTTTAAAGAAGTCTGCAGGCTCACAGACTGCCATGCAGAAGACACAGCCTTCAGCAGGTTCCAGCCAGGCCGTTCAGCCAGGCTGGAGCCTTCGACCAGCCAAGCCGGGAGGCCCTGCCACAACTGTGAGTCATGGTCCTCAGTGGCGTGAGCCTTTCATGCTGGAATTATAGGGCTGTACCAGAGAGCTGGGAGCCCCAGGGAGAATAATGCCAAAGTATGGCCTTCAGTGGGATTGGGGTGGTCCCCATCATGCTGGCAGGGCTCAAACCCCAAAAGTGAGCCTCAGATAAATGGATGATCAGCAATCAAGCATAGACAGCTCAGCCAATATGTCCTTCCAGATCGGACTGAGTTTGAAAGCTGGCAAGCAGGAGGAAGGGGAGGAGCTTATCAACTTGCAGCCTCAGTCCTAGGACATCGGACTCTGTTAACCCATTCCTGACTGCTGGCCCCCACGGTCAATAGAACAAGTATTTGTCATTGGATTTGCAAAAACATCAGATTAAAATTAAGAAGGAAATAAAAATGCCAATTTGAGAGAGTAATTGGAATAATTTCTTTATTCTGGATTTACAGAAGAGGATTGTTAAAGATTGGAAAACACTCGAGATAAAGCATATTAATCATTTGAATGGATTAAGACCAAGATAGTTTTATGTAGAAAAAAAGGAACACAGTTCACTTGTTTAATTAGGATTAATGGGGAATATGTTGTTATTTTGGATGGTACTTTCTGGACTAACTGACATCTGGATTAGAAAATACATTGTATATTGGATTTGTTTATAGTTAAGAGTAGAGATTTGGAAAAATGAACTTTATATTTGTTAACTGGTTTACTGGATTGCCACACCTGGATTGGAAAAGAAGTTGCTTATTGGATTTCCCAATATTTAAAAATTGAGCTATGGTATGAAGAGTTTTATATCTGTTAAATTAAAAGTGAAGAGATATTGAAACTATTTATATTTGTCGTGATGAAAGTGGAAAGTCACCTTCTTAGGGACTTTTTTTCTCTTTCTCCTTTTACCCCTTTCTTTTATTTGTTTTCTTGCATTTTAATTTTTTCTTTCTATTTTTCTTTTTAGTTTGTGTTATCTTTTAATATTTTAGTTAAACTTGGAATAAACATATTATAAAACACAAAAAGTGCAAATTTTAATTCCTAGTAGAGGATTTGAATCCCATAAAATAAAGTTTACTATCTATATCTGATATGTCTCAATAGGACAAAAATTGTCATGGGACATGTCTCTGTAGTCAATATAACGAAATACTCTTCCACAAACTTCTGCTTGCTGTCTAATTTCTTTTCCCTTTAAGGATACTGAGATATTCTGCATGTAGAACATATATTCAACAATTAAGTTATACCATACATCCTTTTCCAAGGCTAGATGCCTTCTTACAAATGACCATGTTAATATATATAAGCTGTATGAACTTGTGTGACTTGCTGGCATCTTATTTTCTTTGAATATCACAAGTTTTTCTCAACAGCAGTTTGAAACATATTATTGTAATCTTAAATGCCTGCTTTTCAAAAAGTTAAATTGAAATACTTGGAATTACTAACATAGTAGCTTCTCATTTATTTTATTAACTTTTAATCTGTCTTACTCCAAGTGTGTTGAACAGTAACTGCAAAGTTTAACATCTAGTTTTATATGTGTTCCAACACCCATGGATGATTACAAGAAAGGAAAAGGTGTTAAATGACCAAAAAGTCTTATTTGTTTTCTTTATTTAAAACATTTATATAGCTGTCCATTTTTCAGTCAACTTCCAATCTAAGATTTAAAATAAACAGATAAACAGATAAAATCATTTTAAAAACTATAAAACACTAGTGAAAACATAAAATATTAAGAAACCAAGTTATAAATCTTACCTGTAGGGACCAATCCATACAAGTAACAACACGATGTTTAGACCAATGCTCATCATAAAATTGTCGGCTGAAGGAAAGGTTGGCTCCAGCTTGGACATCACTACATGAATTTGAACAAGGATTATGTCACTACTTAAAATTAGGGCTGACATTTTAAAATAATAAAATGTTTTGCAAATGATTAGTTCTCATTGTTTCTCTTCTCTACTACATTCCCTTAGCTATTTCATTTTTTTCTGTTTTTTTAACCTGATGTCTGTCCTGCCCATAATTTAAACCAAAGGAAAGAAATAGGCTAAGAATAAATATATTATATCTAAACAATCTAAACAAGTGAAAAATAATGGTTCTACTTTTGTCTACATTTCTTAACTGACTCAGGCAGTAAAAAATCATAATATTGAACAACAGATGAAAATCTATATAGTTTATTTTCTCAATTTAACTTTAACTTCAAACATTTCATAGAGTCTTCATTGACCTACATAAAAAAACAGTTTCCAGATTATAGCACAGGTTCAAACTGGCTTAGTTGTGATGCTGGGTTTCACATTATATTAGCTAACACATGAACTTCATATAGAAAACTGCTGTAGAGGATATCACATATTTGTACATGCTATGAGTGTTATTTATCAATTATTCAAAATATATTATGATTCAGTACAAATTAACAAGCAAACCAGATTACACAATCTTTCCAAAAGTGCAACTGGATTCTGGCTACAACTCCAAAACTCTTTTCGTCAGGATTATAATTGAAACTGGTATTCCCAAACATCTGAAGGACACTGACAAAAGAAAAGTTGAACCCTATTTCCTTCCTATGGAATATTTTGAACAAATGCTGAGTCTTTCCATGTAGATTCAGAAGTTCTACATTTTACGTAAACTATACACAAAACAAATCATGGCTCAACTTTTCTTTTCTCAGATCCTTGAGATGTGAAGGATCTGAGAAAAAAAATGGATCTGAGAAATATGCACAAGTATAGTATAGATGGTACCTGGCTCAACAATCAGGGGTGCAATGCTACCAGATCGCACCGGATTGGGTGATCCGATAGCGATGGCTGGAAATAGTTCGGAGAACCAGTAGTAAAAATGGCCACCGTTCCCCCCCCCCTCCCATGCCTACTGCATGGCTGCTTGCCTGCCTGCCTGCCTGCCTGCCCGCTTCAAGGTCCCTTCCAACTCTGTTTTGGTTTTTTCTGCTTGCTTGCCTGGCTCAGCTACCCCGCGT
>JANHFM010000559.1:8580-18989 GCA_032468115.1 Grayia smithii | reverse complement strand
GAGCTCACAAGAAGCCATCTCCACTTCCCGTTATTTGCACTCCTGCCATCCAACCTGCAGGGCTAAAGGCAGTGCATTGCCCAAAGGAAACCACCTTATGGGTTAACTGCACAGAAACAGGTCACCTGGGAAATGGCCACAAAAACTCTGCAAGACCCCTTTCCCCAAGTCACCACCCAGTCCTCTCTGTCTTAACAGGATGGGGTGGTAGAGAGGACTGGATTCAGTGAGCTTTATCCCCACTAGGTGGATAAAAGAGGAGAGGGAGAAAGGTCTGTTTAAATAACTGGAAGCATGGAAAAGCAGCAGCTGCACCGGCCTACAAACAGCCTTCCTCTCGCCCTTCTTTTGCTGAGAGATTGGGCCTGGCATGGAGAAGGCAGTGGCAACAATGAGCTCCAAAGCTATGTTTCCAAAAGTTGCCCATCACCATAAATTCTCCCCCCTCTTGCCCGAGAGAGAGAGAGAGAGAGAAAGAGAGAGAGATCAGCGTTGGCCGATTCTGCGAGCTGCATGCCACACTGAGGCTCACTTAGCTCGGCGCTTGACTACTTGCGGGAAGCCTGAAACCTTAGGAAGAAGTGAAGGCTCTACAGCCTAGACTAGCTCAGCTGAGCAGGGTTTCCAGGAACAATAACAGAAGAGCCGGGGTTGCAGGAGCAGAGAGATGAGCACCCCCCCTTCTCTCACCCCACTTAGGCGACCCCTGTGAAAGGGTCATTCGGCCCCCGCCAAAGGGGTCCCGACCCACAGATTGAGAACCACTGTGTTAGAACATTCAACAGTGGTTTGTTTCCTGAAAACATTTTCCAGATGTTTGAACAGAAATTACTCTTGGAATATAAACTGATCTGGGAATAATATTCATGATGACAGCATTCACCTTTCCCCAATTAATCTCCTATCTATCTATATCTGAAGAAACCTACCTATTGCTTACATGAATTGGTAACCAAATCTTTTATCTAGTGATATCAACTCAGATCAGTTAATAGAATATCTTGTTATTTTATTAAAGACATCTATCATTTTCATCAACAGTAAAATAGTGACATGAGATTTTAGGAATAATCAGAAAAATACCATTTGCAAATAAAACCAGTTTATGTTCAACTAAATTATGTACTACTCTGTAAATCTCCCTATGTTATCTAATAGCACAACATCAAAAGCAAGGGTAAAAGTGGACATCCTTTTTTGGTTCTGCCAAATAATGGGAAAGTATCAGAAAATATATAATTAACCTAATTTTAGATGTGAGTGATTTATATATAATATCTTGATCCTTGTCATGTACTTCTAAGGAAATCCAAACTTGTTTAATAGAGCATTTACAGCCTATATATTCTGTCAAAAGCTTTTTCAGTGTCTAACAATACAAATACAAATTGATCTTCATTTTTATTCAAGTCTTTTAAATCTACAATCAACCTAATATTTTCTGCTGCTTGCTAGTTTTCATAAACCCTGCTTGATCATTCTTAATAATGAATGGTAACATGCTGTAATTGCTGTAATCTATTTGCTAGTATTGCAGTTAAGAACTTTGAATCAACATTAATCAGTGAGATTGGATGATAATTAGTACATTGGTATGATCTTTACCTGATTTTAGTATAACTGTAATATAAGTCTGATTAAATACCTCTGATAAAATTTCCTTATTAAGGGAATAGAGTTGCAAAGTTTTGGTACAAAAAAAAATCCATCCAATCCTGTAAATTATTTGTTTAATCTCAATCTCATATAGTGGGACAAATAAAAGTTGTTTTGTGTCATCTAAGTATGGTAGGCATATGTTATTTAGAAAGGTGTCCATATCCAATTCCAGTATCTCCTATGATTTGCTATATACTTCTAAATAGAATTTTTTAAAATGACAGTTTATATCCTTTGACATTTTATATATTTTTTCATCTCTAAAAGTTAGAAGTATTGCCGTACCTTTCATTTGCTTTAAATGACTGTCCAAAATCTTATCAGATCTTTCACCATTCTCTCAATATCTCTGTTGTAAACATGCTAATATGAATTCTGTCTTACATGATATTATGATATTTAGTTCATATTTCTTCTATATTTCTCTGTACAAGGTAGTAGATGTACATTCAACCATCTGTGCTGGCAAATGTTTTAATTCATTTTTCAAGTTATCTTCCCTTGTTATATTTAATCTTATTTTTAGTAAGATGTGAAAGCAGTAATTCTACCTCAGATATAGGATTTACATGCTTTTCATTCAAAATTTTGGACACTTCATGATTGTTGTGACCTAGGCCTCAGTAGGGATAACCAAACACAATCAGTTCAAAGCAAAGTTATTTATTAAAACAGCTGAGAATTAACTCATTCTCATTAGTCCAATTTAAATTCTTCCTAACCCAGTCTGTCAGCCTTATCACCACCTTTTCAAACTGTGGCATCCTGCCAAAGACTTTTCTTGGCAGAAGTTCTAAAGCAAGAGATGCAGCATGACAAAAACCAAATGTTTGCAACGTTGTTTTCCAGCAAAGAGCCTAAGAGCTGGTGCTGGTCTTCTAAGCCTTATGGGAGGGGCCAATCATCTCTTGGCCTTATTCCTGAGTCGTCCTTTTTTCTTTAGCTGCTCTTGCCTTCTGGCAGTTCTTCTCATGCATGCACTAGGAACAGGCTTTTCCTGTTCCTCTGCCTCTCTGCTGTCCACTTCTGGAGGTTCTGGAGTCTGCACATCGCTCCAAGATGGCCCTGGCCCCATCTCTGCCTCCAACACTGAGCCCGAGCTCATCCAGGCTTTCCCCAGAGTCCAGGACTGGCCCATATTGCTCCATAGCCTCATCACTGTCTCCGCTGCAATCTCTGCAGGCTGCTGCGGACCACAACAATGATTCTGAATTCAAATCAAAGTATTGTAAAGTCTCTACCAATATTGGTTGTACAAATTATTTGTCATTTATTAAGTAATCATTATAAACATTTTTTGATACTTTGACCAGTTGCTGAGAAATACCATTCAGAATAATTGCATCCTAGTCTGATATGTAACCAACATCAATATTATATTCTTAAATTTTATGACACAAAGTTGACAATATTTAAAAACAATGAAGCCTACAAATTTCTGGTGTGAATAAAATATATATTGTGTTTTAATACATCAAACACCAAGAGTCTATCAAATTCAATTCTTCCATATAGATCTTAATTTTTCCTTTTAGTTACAATTGTGAGGGCACAGGCTGTGATTTTTCTTTTTATCTTTTTTTGTATCAGCCAACTCAAATCAAATATTGCATTAAAATCTTCTCATATTGCCATTTTATCATACATGTGTTCATTCAAGTGTTAAAAATATTGATAAAATATAATGGGAGAAGTTGAATTAGGTGAATAAACCTTAACTTTCTCTGCTATTTAGCAAATAAAATTAAAATAACACCAATTTATATTAGTAATAATTGTATATCAATTGGGAATTCTTTTTGAACCAAAATAGCAGCATTTTTGTCATCAGTTAAACTATTATCATGAGGTAAACCAGTCCCACTACTTCTTTATTAATAGAGATTTATACTGTTCCATTAAATGAGTCTCCTGTTGACAAAAATAAGTTTCCTTAACTAATATAATACGTTAAAATTAAATTTTCTAAGTTTTTCATAATTAATACTAACAACTTTATCCATTAATTTTATTTTGATCCACTTATTATTTTTTCCAATACTAGTTCATTTTTATGATCTGTACCATTATAAAAATATCTAGTAATTAATTTTACTATATTTAAATATTAGCTAAATTATTATTTCTGACTGATGATTTACAGATAGGGATAAGAAAAAACAATCTTTCTATATGTCACATTAAATACACTCCTTGTTTAAATGTATATTACCATAAAAGTCATATTGCCTTAACAGACTGAAAAACAGACTTTAAAAGACAATATAATATAATATAATATAATATATGATATGATATGATATGATATGATATGATATGATACGATACGATACGATACGATACGATATGATACAATAGTGGTATAATGATATGCTACAATAATGGTAATGTGGGTGTTACAAATATTTTTGCACTTTCAAACTATGTATCATTGTGATACATTTCAAATTCCATAGCTATTTGAAGAAGGAATATAGACTTTACCTCAAAGAAAAGATGAGAATATTTGCTTTTCAAAATGTTCTAAACAAATTATTAAGCAACAGCTCTGTTAGTAAACTGAGTGATGTGAAAATTCTGAAATAACTTCTAACAGATAAAATCTTGACCTAGGGCAGCTATAAAGCTGATTACTACCTTGGAAGCAACAGTAAAATGTTTACAAGTATTACATGTACATCCTAAGAAAATTTGAAATAAGTCTATACCTCAGTATAAAACTACAATAGATGTTTAAGGGTCTGGGGAAAAATGTGAATTTGTCTTCACAACCTGACCCATGCTCAGAAATCCTTGAAAATGAGAGAGTTTGCAAAGAATTACAGAAGAGGCCATCGGGTTAGGCAATCTGTACAGGCCCAGGGGAAATTCAAAAAGCGACAGGCTAATCAGAAAAGAGAAGAATCAGATAAAGAGATTCACACTGTATTACTTTCTGATGGAAGAGAAAGTTGAACCTTATAAAATGATTGTGAAATTTAACAACCTACCTGCAGCCTTCGAAATAGATATTGGCACTTGAATTATGATGATAAATTAGGGTTCATATTAAATTTTAAAGCAAGTTTGAGTGCAGTGTCCAAGAGAGGAATGAATTAAGTACTCATAATGATAAAATGATTCTGTATTAAGATCAGTAAATATTGTAGTTACATGTAAAGAATAACAGAAAATCTTTAACAGGCTAGAAGTACAACAGGAAGATTCAAACTACTTTGTTATAACACAGTTGAAAAAAAAATCATGCTAGATTGGATGAAATATGCAGAGTAAAGATATAAGAAGCTCCAACCTTACAGAAAAAAATATCATCTTACCCAACAGTGTTTCAGAAAATGTTAATTAAACTAGAAAAATGAAAAGTCCAAATTTATCTTCAAGACAACAGTCAACTAAAATCTTTGAGAGTGATTCCATATTCTTGAGACAAAAAAAAAAAAAGCCAAAACCAAAATTTGAATGGGAATATATTATTTCCCTTAAACAGTTCTCTGAGTGGGCAATAGCCATTGTCTCATGACAATGCCAATTAGAACCATCTGCATCTATGAAAATGAAGCAGTTGCCATTAATCGAGTCTCTAAGTTAGACAGCTGTCTGGTTCAGTGGATTAAAAACTTCTTAGCCCTGCTGGATAGCGAACAACAGTAGGTTGGATATGTCCCAATTATACCAGCAGATGGAACCTGAAAAGCACTGTAAAAAATTTAGTACCATTAATACCTGAGAGAGTGAGATACAAGACTGAAATCTTGAAGACAAGTGTTTTCTAGGGGACCTGAAACACAAAGCTCAAAGACAAAAGTGACAAAGATAAAATTCATCTTGTGACAGACAAAATGTTTGCTCCTGCAGAACTAAGTTATAATGGCACAAATCAGAACATCAGGCATGTCTGGGGATCAGTTCCTATTATCAGTTCCTACTCATATTTGCAACATTTTTCAAATAATGAAAATAGTTACTTTCCAACTTTTAAAGTGAGGAATTGAATAGCTGTGAAACAAAAACAAAACAAAAATCAAACTTGTTCAGATATCTATTCAGTTCTTCAGTGATTTAGGTTTGCTTTGATCTCATGAAGGAATAAATTCTGGCCTATGATATTTCAGTGTATGGAGCAGGAACTGTGCTGTTCCCCCCACCCCAAAAATGATATTGGGGGAATAAAGATGCATAAAGATGAATAAAGAGTCCAACAAAAGAAATTCTCAGCTGGAAAAGGTTATTTTATTTGACTTAAAGATGTTCTATTAACATTTCTATAGAAATAAATAAATAAATCATAAATAAGAAACTCCGAGATAATTTATTTAAGGAAGATGAAATCCATTTCAGCTGGATTTCAGGTTGGCAGATGCCATCAATTGCACCTGCCTTGTCACAGAGCCAGGTTAGATGCATCCATCCTTGGGCTCTTTGATCTGCCAATGGCTTTTGATACTATTGATCATGGGGTTTTTTTTCAACTTAACATAAGGGCATCGTGTTATAAAGGTTTTCTTCCTTTCTTAGTGACCAATTCAGTCAATGTTGCCAGAAGAGCCTCAGCACTTCATTTGTGGTGTGCCTCAGAAATCAACATATTTCTCCCTTCTATTTAATATCTATATGAAACTTCTGGGAAGAGTAATCCATAGTGGTGGGCTGCAACCAGTTTAAGAACCAGTTCGGTGAGTGTGCACTGAGCATGCACACCTATCGTACTTGTGCACAGCATTCAAAATACAGCAATTTGAAGCTCAGCTGCTTACCTTCTAAGGCAGTCCCAGTAAGTAGAACAGCTGAGGTGCAGAAATCAGCTGTGCCTCATGAATCAGCTGAACCAGAAAGAAGGAAATATAGAACAGAATAGGGCGAGGGTGAGTGGGAGGGGCCAGTTAATTGTCAGAACTATCAGTTTGCCTGAACCATTCCAAACTGGCAACATCCCACCACTGGCAATCCATCAATTGTGGTCTGCCATATGGATTGTATCAGCATTACATCTGCATTTAAAAGACAAAGGGCACTCTTTTGAAGACAGCAAAGTCCATATTTTGGATAGAGAGGACTGCTGGTTTGAAAGAAGGATCAAAGAATTGAAAGAATTATGTCAAATTGAACAGCCAGTCTCAACATAGTCCTTTCAACAGTTCCAAGAAGGCTCCACACCCACTTGCACAACTCAGATGATCCTGATGACACAGATAAACTGCCAAGTGGCCTTAATGAATCTAAAAGAATGTAAATGACCAGATGTCTTCAAGGAGTATAAATTCTTCCATTCTCCACTCTCCAGCTAGAGCTGAAAAAGCTTCTTTGATGAAAAGTGAAACATCTTCAAAGAAAAACCAGAAATTTCTGTTTTTTGTCTTGAAAAAGCACCTTTGGTATATGGATTGTATATGTGGATGTCACCCAGTGGTACCTCTTGACCTTGAAGTAACCAAATTTATTTATTTATTTATTTATCAACAAGTACAAGGAAACAAGTAATAGTATAGACACATAAAAAATTGGCACAAATAAAAGGATATAAATAGGCAGAACATAGCCATAAACACATAGAATGATTACGTATACATGGGGAACAATAGGACAGGGATGGTAGGCACACTGGTGCACTTATGCATTTAACGTATTAGATACTAATTTTCAGGAAAATTAGTTAATTTTAGTTAATCTTAATTCAGAAAAAATATTGCTGAACCCCGTAAGAGCAGGAAATATTAATCAAAATACATGTGTTGTCTCTAACATGCTTGTAATCACTGTCTTGAAGCAAAAACAAATACAAAGTCAGAAAAGGAAGGTCTGTATGATGGAATGATGTGATTAAAAACATTAAGAAAACTGAAAAGTAACAACGAATATCTGTGCTTCCTCATAATTACTTATATGATAATCCTATTCCTATATATTTGTGGATAAACTTTTAAATCCACAATATTCTCAGTGACATGAAACTAAACTTTTCAATTTCAAATGCTGGATGGCTAAGATTACTCCAGAAAAAATACTCTGTGGATGTAGATGGGTATTTTTATAAGATTATTGATTCTTATGTTCCATGTTCAAGCAATGCTTTCATAAGAGGAGTAAGCAATGAGCCCAGATTTAATTATCCTGAGATAAATGAGAAAAAAACTACGTTTCACCTGTCTCTTGGGAGTAGATTTTATGGTAATAAACTTTTTGGAAATATTGAAATGGTACAAAAGGAATTGAAATGGTACAAAAGGAAGTGAGGCAGCTAACAAAACTCAACCAACTTTGTGTCAGTTCCAGTGTCAGTTTCAATTTATTATTTTCTTTTCAGTTGCTAAAATATTAACATCCTCACAAAGTACTGCTGTCTCTGATTCAACTACCAGACTTCCTTTTTAAACCTGCGGTCTGAGTGTCTCAAAAACTATTACTACCAAAAAGAAAAGAAAGAAGGGGGGTGGGATTTTACAACTATCATTTGCTTGAGATCTGGCTTAGGAAGACAAGAAGAAGAGCCAGGGGCAACACAAAACACTTCAACTAGACTAAACTATAACAAAAAAGAGATGATGTTAGTTATGGCTATCCTTCAAGTACAGCTGAGGTATACATAGAAGTCACTTGCAAGTCCGTGAAAAGCTAAAATAAATATATATCTTTCAGGAGTCTATTTAACTTGGCTTTTAAAAAATATTCACTCATAATTCACTATGTCGTCTTCCAGAGATACACGAATTATGGTTGCTTTCATGTGGCAAGGAGAGGAAACTTGACCCAAATCTCAACCACAGTTGAACAACGGAGTATAGTTTTCTGCTCTCACTAAGATTGTTGACTTCTCTGCTGAAAAAGAGTGAGCAAAATCTCTTAAAGTTTAAGTTTAGATTAATAGAGTTCAGGTGCACTCACACTAGTTACTATATTAGTGCTAAAGGCAAAAGATAAAATCTAGGAAATTACTTTTGATCCTGTTTAGACCATTTGTTCACTGAGTTTAGTCTGACTCATAACTACCCTCCAGAATCAAAAGTTCTCCACACTAGTGGAATCTACCCAATCCTTTTTAACTGTAAATGTCATGGACAATTCTTGGCTCTTCCATCTAGGAATATATTTGCTTATTTGATTTATACACTGCCCTGGCAAGCAGTCAGGCTAACTAAGACAAAACAAAATATGAAAACTTAATAAAAATTAACTTGAATAATGGCATAGATATTAAAAACATCTCAGGATGATAAGCTTGTCAAAAGAAATCTGTCTTCACAGGTTTCTAAATGCTTGAGAGAACTCCTAAGAAAATACATTTCATAGTTAGAGCAATGAGAAGAGGACTCTATGTCAGAAAGATGGGCCTCTGACCTTGAGGCATCTATTAATTTTAATAAATCTAGACTGGAACATTAAAAAAAATACAAAAACCAAAAACTTAGTGTAATATATTTCTAGTCTTAGCAGAAGTCAGATCATTCAGCTAACTTGTTTTGATCAATCATCAAAGAAAAAAGGTAATATACCAGCTACAGATTTTAGACATTGTGGTTATAATCTTAAACATATATATTTATTATATTCGAACTATTTAAATGGTTGCTCAGCTCATAGGTACAACAGAAGGTGACTTAATAGGACTTAAACCATAAAAACCCGTAACAAAACATTTAGTGACACAATACAGCTTAGCTGAGACCAAAGCTACTGATGGACATCAAGTACTTAATTCCAAACAATCTAATTACATACCTTCCTTCACATCTTGTGTCTTCTCTTGAGTTTCTATCTCAGCATCATTTTGAGCTTTCAGTTCCACCAATTCATCATCTTCCTCATCTTCTACAAAACAAAAGAGAGCCATATTGAAATTGAATTTGAAGATTCAATATGTGAAGTGTTGCACTATCCAAAGAGTAAAGAATTTTGAGTATAATAATATAATGCTTGAAAAACCATATGGGTGAGGAGTTTCAATGTTACATTAAATGATACTTTAAAACAAAAAAATATATAATATGATATATTTAACTCCAGATAAATTGTCAAAATGTATAAAGGTACTTCAAATGTATGTTGGAAATGTAAATGTAAAGAACAAACTTTTTATCATCTTTGGTGGACCTACAGTGTGACAAAGCAAAAAAATACTAGGGTAAAATTCATATTTTAATACAGAAGATTTTTAAAGTGAATATAAAAATAAAAGACTTTTCTTTTAGGCTTAATGGACAAAGAGGGGAAAATGGAACTTTGTTTTTATATATGTTTATTGCAGAAAGAATGCTTTATGAACAAAAATGGAAAGATTTTAATTCCTACAATGGATGATTGACTCGAAAAAATGATTGGAACTTGCAAAAATGATTAAATTGACTGCCAATCAAAGAAAAGAAGATATCTAACTTTGTTTTTACTTGGAAACTACTTCTGGATTTTGTGCTTGAGATGGGAAAAAAATGAAACTTTGACTTTGAGTTTTGTTGATTAGGTAAGTTCGTAGTTATAGAAATGGCTAGCATATAGATAAAAGTAAAGGTTCCCCTTGCACATATGTGCTAGTCATTGCCGACTCTAGGGGGCGGTGCTCATGTCCGTTTTAAAGCCGAAAAGCCAGCACTGTCCAAAGACATCTCTATGGTCATATGGTTGGCATGACTAAACAGCAAAGATGGTCCCTATTTTTCTACTTGCATTTGTTATGTGCTTTCGAACTGCTAGGTTGGCAGAAGCTGGGACAAGTAACAGGAACTTACCCCGTTATGCGGCACGAGGGATTTGAACCACTG
>JANHFM010000557.1:0-14804 GCA_032468115.1 Grayia smithii | reverse complement strand
TGTGAGCCGCCCAGAGTCTTTCGGGAGATGGGCGGCATATAAATATGATTAATAAATAAATAATAAATAAATAAATATCCATCTACTCACACTAGCTAATTTAGGTGGCTTGGTCATAATAGTCTTTTTGTTTGTAATCCTTTAGGTAAGGAGTTTCCAACCTTGGCAACTTTAAGACTTGTGGACCACATGGGAGTTGAAGTTCACAGGTCTTAAAGTTGCCATGATTGGAACCTCTGCTTTAGGTGATGGGCCTGGTCTTTTTCTTTGCATTGTCCTTATAATTGAGCATATTCCATTTGTTAAGGGTAATTACTTCTGCTCATCTTTACCACCTTAAGGAATAAACATAAATGTGCTTTTATTTCATCCCTTTATGCTACTGGTTCTTATTGACAGAATGTAAGCTAGCTTTCAGTTTTATATTATGATGCTTATAATCACTCTCATACTATTTATGCTATTGATGAAAAAGGAGTAAAAATAAGAGTGTGATTTTGCTTTCTCAATTCACAGAAAAATTTATATAAAATGGAAGTGCTAATAAAGCAATTGAACTATATTTGTTTATTTCATTGTCAAAATGACTGTCTGTGACCAGTGCCATGGTGGGACAAATCTCATCCTTGGGGTGCTTGTGTTTTTGAAATCTCACATAAGCAAGTAAATCACAATATTTGCGATAGGTCATCACAAGCCATATTTCATCAATAGCCCATTTGGAATGTCCATGTTTCCCAGAACCTTCTGCCTTTCTTTCCCTCTGCCCATTTCATTATCTTAGAAGTTGTTTTCTTCACTGCCATTCACATGCTGATTGGAGGGATGGTTTCAAACTCAACTTTCACTGTATAAGCTCTATAGCACAAAATAGTTTACAGAATAAAGTTTGATGTTATGTCAAATAACAGGCTATTGGAGCTTTAAGGCAAGGTCTATCGTCTATCACATTTCACACCAATGAGAAAAGAAAATGGATCTCATCTCCTTTTGGACAAAAAAGCCAAATGGTACCTCTAGTGGCAGGTAGACCCCAACTTACAACAGCTTGTTTAATAACCATTCAAAGTTACAATTGCACTGGGTGGGTCCAGCTCCCGGTTGTGGAGAACCGGTTTGGTAACGTCACAGCGTCACCACTACCGGATCGCATGAACCGCGCCAATGTGGGAGCAACCCACCACTGATGTGATCCCCTTTTGTGCCCTTCTGATAAGCAATGGGTAATCCAGATTCACTTAACAACCAGGTTACTAACTTATTAATTGCAGTGATTCACTTAACAACTGTAGCAAGAGTCAAACTCTCTTAACAAATGTTTCACTTAACAATAGAAATGTTGGACTCAGTTGTGGTCATAGGTCAAGGACTACCTGTACAAGAGACTAAAGCAAGGGTATTGAGATTTTTGATGGCCAGAATTCCACTAAGTGTGGAGAAGCAGGCTAGAATAGACAAGGAAGCAATGTGCATAGGGCCTTCTCACAGATGGGAAGGAAGTTTCTGGAGGGCTCTTGGCTTTGGAGAGCTGTTTTCTTTTCTTTTTAACTGTGTTAAAGCTATTTTAGGGATCAAAAATGAAACCCATAGTAATATTTTAGGGCAAGAGCGGGAGTCTGAGGAACCCAGAAAACAGGTGAGAAAATACATGTAACTTGAATCATCCTCCCTGCTAGGCAGGGAGGGAGAAAGAGAGAGAACGCTTTGCGACCTTCTGATAAGCAATCTGTAATCCAGATTCATATGTGTGTGTGTGTGTGTGCATCTTTTTGTGTTATTATGTAAATATCTGTGTGTATATGTACATACATTCATACCCATATGTACTGTTGTGTCCTGGTATAGTTTATTATTTATGTTTATATATGTATGTGGTGGGTTGCAACCAATGGTGGGTTGCTCCCGGTTCGATCTGGTTCGCATGATCCAGTAGCAGTGACGTTGTGACGTCACTGAACCGGTTCTCCGCTTCCCGGACCCGGGTCCACCCGCGCGCCCAAACTTACCTTTTTTTTTTTTTTTGTAAAAACTGCGAAAATAGCGTTCTGCACATGCGCAGAGCGCTTTTTTTGAGATTTTTTCTGAAAAAGAGTTACTGTGCATGGGTAGCAGTGCGCTTTAGGTGTGCACGCAAGCAAAGCTAGTGCACACACGCAAATCGCGCACGTGCGCACGCACAAAGAGAACCGGTAGTAAAGGTAGGTAGAACCCACCCCTGGTATGTACATATTGATTCATAGAGAGAGGGTTATGTTCAGTAATCCATTTGAGAAAACCATTTATACAAGGAAATTGATAGGTTTTAAATGTTTTAAAATGCAATATCTTCCCCTGCATTTTTCCTGCATTTCTGTACAAAGTACACATAATAATTTGAAACTATGAGAAATGCAGATCATTTGTGGAATACACACCCAATGCTTCTTTTCCAAAAAAAACTTTCTCTGGTTCTTTCAGGTTTTGGAGTAATGCCAGTTTCCATGCAGTAAAATAAATCCTGCTGGGCCTCTATCCTATCAGTAACTGGACAGATCATTTTCTTCACTGAAATCTCATTTGCACAGTATTGAAATTTAAGGTAGGAAGAACTCTGGAAGCTATTAGGCCCAGATGAAAAGTGTAAACTAATGAAGTATTTTGGAAGAGTCTTCCTCACGTTTAACATGAAGCAGCAAGAAGAAAAGGCAAAGGGAGGGTAGAGTGACTTTGGGATTAGAGGAAGGAGCTGAAGCCCAAATGGAAGACTTTATGCTCTTAAAATGGGGAGTCGAAAAGTTCTTTGAAAAGTTAATTAGATTAGTTTATGCCCCATGGGAAAGATCAAAGGTTGTTCCAAAAATAGAATGGGTCAAAGAAGTCAAAGTTGTTCTTCATTTAAATGATTAAAGCTGGTTTAAAAATAAAAGTATCCAGCACAGCTTAAAATTCATGGAACTAAGGTTGAGATGACAAGGAAAGAAAAGCTGTGGTCCTCTGTGCCAGCAAAGACATCTATTGAAAATACAGAAATACTTCTACATTTTTTTTAAAAAAAATCCTTTTCTTAGGTGCAGGAATCATGTGAATATGTGACACAGAAGACAAATTTAGGATGCCGACAGTGGAAAAGTTGAAAAAGTCTGATTTTCTGTTCCTGAAAAGGTATCATTCAGAGGTGGTATTCAGCCGCTTCGCACCGGTTCATGTGAACTATTGGCAGAAATTTGGCCAAGGTCACCGAACTGGTAGCGCTGGCTGGCTGGTCACGCCCTCGAACTGTTCCCATAGTTGCCTCTCACTCTTCCCACCCACCATGTTCATTGCTGCCATGTTCTTCGCGCACATGTATCCCATTGCCTTGCAAGTTCAATGGGATGCTCATGCGCAAAGAACATGGCAACAATGGCAGCAGCTTTTTCCATGACCTCTGGTAATTTTCTGGCTTCTTTGCCAGCCACTTTCCAGCAGTGGCAACTGGCTGGGGGGGCGCTGAAAACTCCAGTCAGCTTGCCTTTTGGACTCTGGACCAGCTGCCACGAAAGGTATGCAGCCTGAACAAAGAGGCGGTGGTGGGGGAGGAAGCAGGGCTAGGACCGGGGCTGCTAAAGGAGGGGAAATGGGGGCAACTGGTGAAGGGAGGGTATGGGTAGATAGGTGGAAATTCCAAAAATTGTCCTACGTTTTCCTGTGGGCATGGCTAGGTGGGAGGGGGTCATGTGACTGAGTGGGTGTGGGCATGAGTGACATCAAGTTGGCCACACCCAGTCACATCCACCCCCACCTAGCCATGCCCACCGAGCAAAAAGTTTTGAAACCCACCACTGGTATCATTGCTCTCTTAAGCCATTCAGAGGAAAAGAAATAGGTGAACAAGGTCAGGTGTTTTAATAAAATCTAAAAAAGAACTGGATTTAATGGGCCGGTGCTTACAGCTGACATTGGTGCCCATTTAAAGCAGTATGAGATTGCACCTAATGCTTACAAAAATGATACTCAGGGTCCTGGCAAACGTGTCCTCTCCCCGTGTACCTTGACCTGCTGAACCAAAGCTGACAACCTGTCCATTTCAGCATTCAATTGAGCTTATGTCTCCAACACAGAAGCACTGAGTATTAAATGTAGTGACAAGCTGCTTTAACTTGGCTGGGCTTTGTTCCATTTGCAGTTGTGAACTATCAACATAATTGACCCCAGAGGCAAATTAAGGGAGGGCCTAATGTTTCTCTTTCTTCCTCCTCCCCCTCCCCTTACCCACTTTTCTCCTTTTGTTTGTTTGCTTCTTCCGCCCCACTACTGTGAAGAAGTCAGGACAGATTAGTTTCACTTGATAATCTGAACAGTGATCTAATAGAGGACAGCTGTGGCATCTGAGTCCCAGGGCTATTTACTGCCAATTAGAATGAAATCCCAAACACATTCGCCTTGCTTAGGCTCTCAACATGCTCTTCCAGAGCACACAGTCTTTCAGATGAGGTTCTCCTCCTCTTTCCCAGATCAGGATGTGTGGCCTCTAAGTCAGTCGACTGAATCTGAACATTAAGAGAAAAGAAAAGCTCTGAACAAATTAGTACCTGGCAAAAGTTAGCCACTCACTTAAAGGCTATTTTTTTTTCCTACTGTCAAAAAGGTCCACCAAGGCATTTAGCAAATGGAAACTAGAGGGGACCAGTGATAATCAAAAGCACACTGTCAGCCCCTGTTTGTTTGCAGCAAGAAACAACACATTTATCTAAGTAAACAGCCCTCCAAGGTGCCCGTTTTCCAAACAAGCCAACAGCTTCCCAGAATGTAAAATGTCTTCAAATGTCTTACGCTGAAAAGGTTACAGCCTCAATTCTGTGGGATTTGCAGTGGGAAGGAGCATGAGCAAAGCACACACAGCAGACTGAAGGGGCTGCATATGCCAGCATGAAAACAAGTATGTCAGCAGGCTGCCTTTCAGAGCTTGGTAAAAAGAATACAGAATGTAGTTAGCATTTCCACTCACACCTGCAGGTACATATAGACATGTACCTTCTTAGGCCTCATGCATACATTTCTGGGTGCTTGGCAGCTCAGAATAAAAATGTAGCAAGCTAAAAGACAAGGGGAAGACAATAGCTCTCATCCATCTCATCACTGTCACTTCATCATAACCGTCCCATCAAGACGAAGGCAGTAGATAGAATTACTAGGCAATCATGAGCAGCTCTTGCCATGAATCATAGTTCCCTCCTTTTAGGTAACTTTCTGCCTTCAAACTTTGCCTTCAATCAAGAAGGCGACATGAGTTGCTATACTAGACAGGACCACAATTTTATTCAAAATTACACATAGTTCTCAACTTATGATTACATTTGAGACCTGAAGTACTGTCATATGTTTTTGCAGTCATAAGTTGAACCATCATATGACTGGACCTGATTTTTCAGCAGTTTTGCTCTTACAATGGACCATCCCAAAAGCCACTTACAACCTGATTTTGAAGTTATGATGGCCACAACTACCCTTGTGGTGACATAATCACATTTTGGGTGCATTGCATTGGCTCATCTTTATAGCCACTTACATTCTATGTCAGTTCCCAGCAATTATTTCTGGTTTCCAGCAAAATAATTCTGGTTGGGTATAATGGATTCATGTAACAATCATTGCATTCACTTAATGACCATCACAAAAATTCTGAAAAATCAGGTCCAGTCTTGTGATATCTCAATTTACAACTGCAACCACTTATGTCTATAATTCTGGGTTCAAATACAATCATAAGTCAAAGAACTACCTGTAGAAACTATGATCAAAGGCAACCTAATAAGTTTAGCCAAGCCATTCCTTTCACTGCTTAAGATAATTTCTCCCAAGCTCTAAACTCCAGACCAACTAACTAGACAATCTAATTATTCATTGCTTGTCCATGGGGATTCTGAAAAGCTCCAAATGAGAGTTTCATTTTGAAATCTCCCCAGGCTCTATCTCCTTTTCTTTGAACATTAAATGCTTCAGATGTGCTTGATTGCTTTCTCATTTAAATAACTAGTAGATATGATTTGAAGATTAACCATGTATAACTTTTTCAATTGGATGACTATTAAAACAAGCATTTATGAACAAAGTTATATAACAAAGCTTAGTGATACACACACACACACATTACACACACACATTACACATAGCTTTGCTACTGTACATAAAACAGTTACACTTACAATCTCATCCATGTGGACACTTATAGACATTAGACCCCAACCCATTTTTTCTTAATTGCTGCAACATTCAGAAGAGGAGGATGACTGCAATATGATAGAAAGGAGCTCAGAATAGGACAACTTGCCATGGCCAACTCACCACAGTCAACTCACCATGGCCAACTGGCCACAGCCAACTCACTGCAGCCAATTGACTGTGGGGCAACTCACTGTGAGACAATTCAACAATTCAATTTAATTATTTAAAATAATTTTCACATTTCTTTGTGTCCCTCCTTTTGCATCCTTCCTTTAATGATTCTATTCCACCATTTCTTTGATATTCTGCAGTGAGTTGTGTCATAGTGAGTTGGCTGAGATGAGTTGACTGTGGCAAATTGGCCACAGTGAGTTGGCCATGGCAAGTTGGCTGTGGTGAGTTGTCCTAGACCCAGAGGAGCTCCCAATGATTGACCCCCATAGTCACTAGGCACTATCCATAAAAAAGACCGGGAGTGGAGATGGGGAGTTGATTATATATCTGACTTAGTCTTGCCAGGCACAAGATTTGCAAAAATATAGAAGTGGGGTTGTCACTTATTAATTAGGAAGGGCTAAACTGAGCCTTTTCAGAGTTGGTTGAATCAACATTGCCTGGAATGGAGTTTTCCATCCTGTGCAACTTTGCACAGTTGCCCTAGGCAATTTGCTAGTCATTATATGAAAGATCAGAAAGACTGATCACGGACTATGTTCTTTTTCTTCCCTGAAAATACACGTACAGGAGAAAGCACCTACTTTGAGAACATAAAGATCACAACTGGGAGTGTAGGAGAAAAATGACAATGAACAGTCCAAAGAAAATCAACTACATGGCTAGTTGTAAATGTAAAGAACGTGAACAGCCATGCAATTTTTTTGAAGGAGACGGAGCAGTAGGCAGAACAGCCTCATACCTGCTCTGTTTTTCCTCTTTTTGTGCTTGTTAACTCACATTGAATTATGAATACAAATATCATTTTTGTCAAGCTTCAAGTCAAGAACTGTGATTCCCTCTACCTGCCTGAGAGAACTTAAATATGTTTATAGTTCTTTAACAAGTCTGGCATCCAACATTCATTTTAAGAGAGTTTAAAATGGTATTGAAGAAACTTTGGTGTTACATCCATTATTATATCCATATTGTTTCTGGTAAAAATTCAAGGACATTTCCCAAAAATAACAATGAACTTAAAATCATGCAATGTGTTTTCTTGAAAAATCTTTGGGTCTATAAAGTAGCTCTTATCTATTTGTAGGTTAATAACAATATATTTGAACATTTCCATAAAGATAATATTTTTTGTTATAACACCAAAAGCATGACTATTAAGAACTTCAATATAAAGAGTGATTATAACTGCTTAGAAATAATAGGAACTTCATTTTTTTTCTCAACAACTTCTTTATTTTAAATCCTTTAACATGGCTTCTTCCACTCACCCCATGTTTATCCATCTTTTTTTTAAGTGACTTGAGAGATAAATGATATACAGCATTTTCCTATTCCATTTTTGGGTTTCTATTTGAAGAATCAGATTAATATTGTTCCTTCATGACACCATCTTCAAACTGACACTGATTAAGCTCAACAAATTGTACATTGTGGTCGTATCAGCTTTGTGCTAAAATGATGATGTTACTGCCTTTTAATGTCATTTGTTGGACTGGAAGATAGCATGAGCCATTCTACTGGAAGTAATCAGTATGGAAACAAATTAAAGTTGATTCCGGTGAAAGAATTTAGTATTGGCATGAAAGGCAGATGGGCATCTATCGAATGCTCTTTAATTTATCTCAATAGCAGAGCATAGAGTAAAATCAAAGGATAAACAAACAATTTCATCTCATTTTACATTCACATTCAATGTATGTTATTCGGTACCCCTTAATTTGCACTTGCTTCAATTGTTCTTTGTTTTTGTCCACCCAGTCCAAATGATTGGATATCATTTCCACATACTGAAAGAGTCTAATTCCATTAATTTTAATGGCCTACAATTGGTTATATATTTGCAACCAAAAATCATTGTTGTCACCAAATCAATGGCAGCAGTCTTATACCATTTCCATTCCATCTAAAATGTGTGTTGCTGCAACCTATAAGTGTAGGAGATGGCCAGACTGAGGCCAAGGGAGGTTTCAATTGCATCATCAGTTTCAAGACAGTTTTTTCGTCTGTGGCTCTTCCTCCTGTCTCCCAAGGTCATTCCCAGATACCATTACAGAAAATGAGAGGTTATAACTGAATTGTTGCATTAAAATTTTCTTCTGGTTAACTCCAATCATGAAGGTGTATAATAAAATTGGGAGAGAGGGTCAATAAAGCTGAGCAAAGATATTGCAGAAAATTCCAATAGAATATTATATCAGCCATTCCCATTGGCAGCTCAATTGTGAGCTTCTTGATCCTGATACCAATGCTTATCAATCTAGAACAATTTAAGCAGTAACATTCAGGGGAGCAATGGGGAACAGAATAATGGAAGCATAATCACGTTGTTGCTATGCAAGCCCCATCCTTTTTGTAGGGGATTAAGATGTGTATATGTAGGAAAGGGCAGAATTTGCAACAGGGGACACGATGCTACTTTCCTCATTTTGGAATGAGAACAAAAGCTGAAAGTCTTATTTTTTTATTATTTTTTTGCCAAATTTATATGGTCACCCATGTCACGGAAAGTTCCTGAAGATGTCCCTGAATTTAAAGATAAAAGTAGGATTCCTTCCTTGGGGAAGTTATGGGAGCAGTGGCATAAACATTGCATTATGGATGAAAAGTCTGTGCCATCATGAAGCCTGTCAGAAAATAAGATTACTGCGGATTAATATAACTGTCTGGAATTGGCTTGTGTGCATTATTCTGGATGAGTGATAGTCTACCACTAATATTCTTTTCCAACAGTTGCAGAAGAACACTACGCTTATGTAGCAGTGTCACAGCCTTTTCTGAGAAAAAACGATTAGTTTTGTCAACCATTTGCTGCAATGACATTTCTCTCTTGCTGCCAGAGAGTAAGATCTGGTGTTATATAAACTATTGGAGAATGGGAAGAAAGAAAGCATTACAGAATTAATACCTTCTTCCTGAAATGATTTGCAGTACGGTAGTTCATCCCTGTGAAACATGTCCAATTTCAGGCAAGATTTTCAGCCATCAAAACTGTGCTGATTTACAGTGCAGCCAGTTTGGCCTCCCTTTTTAACATTTATAGTAATACGCTGAAAGTTAAATTTGGAAAATGGAAGACAAACTCTGGCTTTCAACCTTCATGCAATTGATCACAAATATTCACCTTCATGCTCATAGAACTACCTTTCCAAATTTACAACTGCAGGGTTGAATATAAATATCACTTTGCATCTGTATATAGACATTATAATCCATTCCTGATGACTGCTGTAACTCAAATACATACTCTTCCACTTCAGGTAAGTAAATTCAAATGCACTTTTGCTCTAGGTCAGCAGAAGCCCTTATATTGGAAGAAGTATTAAATGAAAACTTGACTGGACTTCAATTACTTGGTGGGATTGCAAATTAGATAAATGGAGTGGGATAAATAGCCACGGAAACACTGAGAGAAGATTACAAAGTGGCATCCTTGGAACTCTTTAAGCAAGCAATATAAAAGCTATTTAAGGAAGAACATGGGTTACTTTTAAGAAAATGATTTTTTATTAGTATTATTATTTTATACTGCATTGTAACCACTGACCCCTGGTGGCACATTGGTTAGAATGCAATATTGCAGGCTAATTCTGCCAACTGCCAGCAATTCAATTCACACCAGTTCAAGATTGACTCAGACTTCCATCCTTCTGAAGTCAGTAAAATAAGGACCCAGATTGTTGGGGTATGCTGATTATGTAAACTGCTTAGAAAGGGCTGTAAAGCACTGTGAAGCGGTATATAAGTCTAAGTCGTATTGTTATTGCTATTATTATTAGGGGTTTTTTTATTTTCAAGTCAAATTTTCCACTTTGGTGTTTCAGTGGGTTTCTTTTTTGGCATTTTATAACCCAATTCTGCAGTTATAACAGCTGTGCTGTACATTAGTTGGTTTGTTTCATATACTGTGCTGGATGGATAGAAGTTAAAATGTTGCTCACGGCATTTAGTAGATCTTTCACTCGTTTGCAATGCACTTCACGAATGGCAAGCAGTCTTTTTCTTTCTGTGTTTTGTTTGATGTGGTTTTCAATCTTTTCTTTCAGCATTTTCACTAGATCACTTAGGTCTACACTTTCAAGTTGTTGCACATGAGGATCTTCATCCTGTGTGCTGTTTTTTCCACTGGTTGGTCAGTTTGTTCAGGTGTTGGAACAATTTCTTCAGCCTGTTCATCATTACTTGTTGTTTTCTTTTTAGTCAATGTTCCTAGATGTTGCATTTTCACATCTGTAAAAACTTTATTACGGATGATGAAACATCTTTGATCGATTAATCGTTGTTCAGTTACATCACTTTCCAGCTGTTTTTCCTTCCACAGTTGCATCAATCATTTTTTAAATCCTCTGGCTGTTCGTTCTGCCTGGTAGTAATATTTGATTATTTCTTGATATTATTATTATTGTTGTTGTTGTCATCATCATCATCATTATCTGATCCTCCATTTATTTGTCTTGTTGTTGTCAGTGTTATTCTGTTAATATTTCCATCTCAAAAACCACACCAAACGTGTTCTTGAAATCAGAACAGCATTCTCCACTCCACCCAAAATTCATATTACCCTCTTTCCGGACCTATTCAAATGTGTTCTTAAAATGTTTCACTTCCTCCAAAATTTGGCTTAGGTGGGCAGCAGGCTATTGATGACAACATCATCTTCTGTGGTGATTTTATTTCTTCCAGATTCCTTTCTTTCTTCTTTCTTTTTTCTTTTCGAGTCTGGAAATCAACTTCCAAATGCAAGGAAAGTGTAATGTTAATCAGAACCATGTCTCCTGTCTATGACTGTAATAAATTGAATTGAACTGAATCATAACCATGGCTGAGGGAATTGAAACTGAAACTATGGTGTCCTCAGTGGCATACACCCTGTTGATGGCCTTTTGCAAAATGACCATGAATAATAATTGAATAGAATACCCTATGTGCTATATCAAGTCAATTCTACCAAGATTTTTAAAAAAATATATAGAAGCAAAAGACAGGTCATGTCAAGGTCTTGTAGAATTAACTTAGCTAGGAAGAAATCAATAGCATTTTTGTAACTCATTATCTAGTGCTTAAAAGACACTCTAAAATATGGATGGCCCTGACCTGGCAGCCTTTCATAAAGGAGGGAGGACCTGGTTTTCCCTTGTGCATTGGCCCAGGAGGTTAGGTGACCTCATTCCCAGTTTTATTTGTCTAGATACTGTATGCTTATTGCTTCAGAGGGTGATGTGTTCTTCATTTGTGTTTTGATAATTGTGCTGCTGCTTATAATTGGATATTAGTCACCCAGAGTCACATAACAGCCATCCAAACTGAATAATAGATGAACTCACTGTAAAGGCTGATAGAACAAGTGAAATTCAGCAAGACTGAGGTGATAGAAACTCCAAATAATCAAATATGCCAAAGTTTGTGTTGGATAAGAAAGTAGAAAAAAAGGAAGGCACAGGATAAACAGATTCTGACTAATTATACACTATGCAGAAACCAGACGTTTCATAAAATTACATGTCATGTTGTCATGATCTTTAGGTACTTATGCATGGTATCATTTATTGTGGGGAAACCATGGAGCCTTACAATTGGGGTGACCCAGTGAAATTTTTTATGATGAATAAACAGAAAGAGGAGCATGTGTAAATTGTACACTACAACATCCATGGGGAAAAAAGAAAACGAGAAAAGAAATGCTAGTAAGACAACAATCATAGGTTTTAGAACCTATGGCTCCATTCCTAAGGGCCACAATTCACTGTTTGGTTACCTAGAGACCCCTACTGGAATGATGCCCCCACAAATAATAAATATTCCATTCTCAGTTAACAAGTAATAAAAGAAAATAGAAATGATTGATATTAAAACATCCAGAACCTGAATGAATTTTGCCTCATTTTACAACCTTTCTTGCCACAGTCGTTAAGTGAATCACTGCAGTTGATAAGTTAGTAACCCAGTTGTTAAGTGACTCTGGTTTCCCCATTGACTTTGCTTGTCAGAAGTAGCAAAAGGTGATCACATGAACTTGGGACATAAATATGAACCAGCTGCCAAGCATCTGAATTTTGATCACATGATCATGGGGAATGTTGCGAAGGTCGTAAACGGTCATAAGTCTCATTTTCAGTGCCATTGTAGCTTTAAATAGTCACTAAATGAACTGTTCTAAGTCGAGGGCTACCTGTAGTTGAGATCCTTATAGAGAGCTTAAGCTTGCCATGAACCTTTATACTCATTTGAACTGCTTGGATGTCCTGATTTCTCTGTTGCTTGACAAGCAATCTACCCAGACTGGACAAAGACAGCTGAGGCCCAAGGGCCATAAAATGCCTAGATCTGATGTAAATGAATGGTCTCTTAATATTCTGAATGAATCCCATATGAGTGATAATATATTTTTGAATGGTTTTGGATTTTTTATAGATGTGTTTAGTTTTTGGACAGATTATATTTTTGAATGGTTTTGGATTTTTTATAGATGTGTTTAGTTTTTGGACAGATTAAAATTTGTTAAGTTTAAAATATATATATAAAGGTTTTGGAGTTTAATAGATATGATTAGTTTTGGATAGATAATATATGTTAGAGATAAATTAGGTTTGCAATTTTATTTTTATATTTGTATCTGCTCCGGGAAGTCAAGGGGGGGGAGGGGGGAAGGAGAAATTGTTAAATTTGTAAATCTTTTCAATAAAAAAGAAAAAAGAAAAAAAAAGACATGGAAGTGACCCAGACAGCTGACTACCACTGGAAAGGAGCCCCGCCCCCCCCAAACCCCAAAAAGAAGAGAAAAAAGTCTTCCACTCGTGGGAAAAAGTTCTGCCTTGTGTTAAAGAGCCCTCAAAGCAGGTGAGTTTGGAGACTCTTTCTCCTCACTCTTGGGTTTAGAGTCCCCTTCTATAATACAAGTCTGAGAGAGCACAAGGAAAACTAATTGAATTTACACCTCTCTCTGTACTGAAAGTATTTTCTGGTACATGAACAGGAGGGGGATGAATATTTGCAGCAACTGCGGTGCTTTGGATCCGGCCTGTTATTTCAGTTTCACATGCTAGCAATGTCACTCGTCATTTTAGCTTACCTGCACATACAGAATGCCAGTTTGTTGAAAGCTAAAATCAGTATTGTAAATAGGCAAAGTAACTGTCTGCTGCCCTTTCAGTTCAACTCCCCTTGCAGTGGAACGGTGAGAAGCCCCCCCAAAAGCAGGAAGAAGGCAGGAAGTAAAGAATAACCTTTTAGTTTATTTTTGTGTCCTGGTCAAGCTGCTAACTAATCCTCAACAGGGGAAGGACAACAGATAATAGTTGTTTACTGTCAAAGGCATGAGTAAGATTGGTCCACTTTTTTAACAAACAAGAGCTTATTTTCTACCTTAATGCTCATACCGCTATAACTCAGAATTCAAACAAGGACCATTATGGCTTTATGTGAAACGAACAGGAGTAAAGTCTACGTATCCATCATTTCTAGGCTTGGAAAATGAACTTGCAAAGAAATATGTTCTGAAATTTCAATATGCCCTGGGGGCAACAAATTTATATGCAAAGGAGACCCCTGGATGTATGAATATTTTACCAAGCCAGGACATCTATACAGGAGGCTGCAGGTGGAAATGGCTTCTTCTTGGCTTAAGGCAGGATTTCACAAACTTTAGGATGCCATGAGAAAGCCCCCCCCCCCCCAATAATGGTGGTGATGAAAATAGTGAGCATTATGGGGTTTTATGTTTTTACTAGCAGCCCCCGCCCGGTGAATTTGGTGCCATGCTCTCTTTCCTGGCTCTATGGGACACCCCTGCCCAAATCAGTGCTTCCCCTCCTCACTGGATCTGCATCGTGAATTGGATTTTTCCTGCCTTCTCCAAGGTAATCCAAGAAGGTAATCTCAAGGGGAGCTACTCTGTACCTCTGTTTCTCCATCCAGCATCATTAGAGACCCCACACCCACTTCAAAGTCTGAGTCTGTTGCTCCCCTTTGGGAGGAGGTTTCAAAGTATTTCTAGCAGGACTACCAGTCTGTAACAGCTTTGTTCTCTGTGTCACCCGTCTGGTAAATTCCCAAGATTCGTTTCTCTCGCCATGTACATGTATACCTCCGAACTAGACTGCGTTGTTTCTCTGTGTCATATATGTGGGATAGGTATAATTTTGTATTTATTTATGTCATCATGTTAATGTATCGTATTTTGAAGGTGGTAACCCTTTGAGAGCTGTATGCAGTAAAGTTTCATTTTAAGTGACAATAAAGTTATTCTAAATCTTCTAAGTCTATCATTTTGTCCCCCAGAAATTTGTAACCCTCCACGATTGTTCTGTCCCAGAATGAAGCAAGGCTGCAAAAACAAACAAACAAAAACAAACACCCTCCCCCCCTTTACTGTCTTCCTCACAAAGGCTACTTAAAATTTGGCACATCTGCTGGTTCAAATGATCTCATTCTCATTTGATCATTTTTAAGTC
>JANHFM010000556.1:234328-248745 GCA_032468115.1 Grayia smithii | reverse complement strand
CAAATTGATGTTTTCGTCTTTTAATTGATTTCTCGACTTAAAATTCTCATTGTCATCCAGAAGCTCCTTATAGGTTATAATATTACCTGTTTTTTAAAAATTGGGATGTAGAAGAACATCTTGTGGGGAGATCCAAGCCGGTAATTTCATATAATTAGTCTTTAGTAATTAACCAAATATCTAATAGGGTGCAATTGGAATCTTGTTTAAACCAAGTTAATGGCCTTTTAGGCTTCCTCTGCGTGAGTAGGAATTCATTTTTTGAATATTAAGAATTATATGTTGGTGGGGGGAGAACACGATTTTAGACATGCTTAGGTGGGGGATGGCCAAAAAAGATTGGGAACCATTGGATTAGATCAAGCAATCAGCCTGTGTTACAAGTACTATACTGTATCTTAACAGAACCGGGGAATGCCTATATACTCTCTCTCAAAAGAAAGTGTAATTTTACTTTCAAATGTGTGATGTCTTAATAATGTTTAGTCTCAGCGAGGTAGTTATCTCTTGATTAGGCCTCACTTATGTGCAGTACTTAAGGCTACTATGTCAATCTGCAAAACTATACCTCACCTAGTTAAATGGTGAACCTCAACCAACCTGACAGGAATTTTAAAAGTTATCATCGGTTGTCATTCCAGACAGGAATCCCAAACAAGAAGATAGCATGATGACTTTTAAAGAGTTGCAATATGCCAGGACCTACTGGATCCTAACTGATAGCTCTTGCTATCGTCTTGCTAACTGCTAATGTAAAGAAACCAAGAGAGTCAACAGCTGGAAGGAGGTAACAGCTGTGGATTATTAACAGCAGCAGCACCACTAAGGTCACTCAGGCAATCAGCAGTTTTGCACCCATGCTGGAATACAGTTAGTCCTTGACTTAGAACAGTTCATTTAGTGACCATCTGAAGTTACCACGGCCCCCCAAAAAGTGACCTATGACCATTTCCCACACTTACAATCATTGCATCATTCCCCTGGTCACGTGATCAAAACTCAGATTCTTGTCAACCAGCTCATGTTTTTGACAGTTGCGGTGTCTCAAAGTTATGTGATCACTGTTTGTGACATTCTGATAAGCGAAGTCAATGGGGAAGCCAGATTCACTTAACAACCATGTTGCTAGGTAACAACTGCAGTGATTCCTTTAAAAACTTTGATAAGAAAGGTTGTAAAATGGGGCAAAATTTGTTTCACAATCATCCTGCTTAGCAACAGAAAATTTGGCCTCAATTGTGGTTGTATGTCAAGGACTACCTGTAGTCAGTTTAAATAACCCTGCTGAAAATAGAAATGCCTAACTGATGTTCCTGAAAAACAGCTGAGTTTTTGTAAGTCAGCTTCAAAATAGTTTTGTATTATTGCAAATAACATTGATAGCAAAGCTAAGCAGCAATGCATAGGGTTTTTTTCTGCAGAAGCCATTACTGATTATCCTAGATAAGAGGGTGTCAAACACAAGCCAGCCAATGACTCAGCCTGACAATCATGAGCTCATAAAAGGAAATGACTTGCCAGTGAGTACAATGCACAATTGGGACTACAAAGTACACAAGATCAATATACATAGAAACCAGAGATCAATAACGATCTTGATATTGCATACTTCTTAACAACTTTATTAAATGGAATTAGTATTTTTTACTGTTCAGATGATGCAGCCCATTCCAGCTTTCATCTGATTCCCAAATGTACAGCAGTTCCTCCTCTCCTAAGCAGAGATCAAAAGAGAATGCAGCCAGCTACAGAAGATGAAACAGCCAATTCTTTCTTCAGTACAACTGTTAAGTTCTATTTTTGGTGTGGAATATTATGGCCCAAATCAACCATTCCAGAAAATGGAGATGTGTAATGATAGTGTTATTTCCCAAAAGATTAATAAAAAGTCAATCTGTGTAGAAAAAAGTACTAAGACGGAATATAACATAATTTGCACTGTTGCAGCAAAATGTAACGAAAATAAAATCTTGATTTTTTAAAAAAAAAAGCAATAAAAAGGCTTTTGATATATTTTTTTTCTAGAAAGGAATATTCTTCAGAGCTGAAGAAGCTTCTTGAATAAGAAGTGAAATGTGAAAGTGAAATGTCCTTAAGAAAAAGTCCAGTTGCCTTTTGAAAAAACACTTTTGGGATAGAAAAGAATACGTTACAAATTTCCATTTAAAAATATGATTCATTAACAGTAAAATAAAATCCATTGTACCACAGTATAAAATACCATGAAATATTATGCACCTGCATTTAAAAAATATTATTAAACTATTAAAATACAAAGGGAGAAAAACTAGGAATAATGGCCATTATTAAAGTTTCACATTTTTAGTAAAAGGCAAAATGCAGTGGATTGTCATGGAAATATATTCAATACAGATTGGAATAATTTCTTTAACTAATGTATAAAATGAAAGGAAATGGAAAGGTAGGCTTCTTTATCCTTTAGCATTTACTAAAACACAGGTTATCCAGCAATAAGATAATTATTTTATATTCAAGGGTCAATCAAGCCTGGACCATTTAACACAAAAAGATACGCCAACTTCCACCATTTAGCAAAAACATCCATCCAACAGTTTCCAGACCTCTTAAGGTAAAAAAAGTCATGAATCAGTTTTTATCTACTCGGTTCAGGCCAGAGGTGGTACTCAGCAGGTTCTGACCAGTTCTGGAGAACCGGTAGCAGAAATGGAATGTTGTACTTACCTGAACGTTCTTTCTGTGTGCACTGCAGGTGAGTCCAAGCAAGGGTTTCAATTCGTCTGATTTGCCAGAGACTGAGTTGGAAATTCTTTGGCCACGCCTCCTCCTTCCGGCCAAGCCTTCAAATAATACCCAGATCTGGAGAGGACGTATCCCAACCGATAAAACCAACCACTCCTGGACCCTGGGCTGTACCAGAACCAGGGTAGGATTGGACTCACCTGAAGTGCACATAGAAAGAATGTTCAGATAAGTACAACGTTCCTTCTCCTGTGCACTCCTTGGTGAGTCCAAGCATGGGATATATCCAAGCTCAGTTGAAATAGGGTGGGAGACAGGTTGGTCCAGGGTCCCTTCGGCCAGCAGAACCCTCTGTAACCCCCCTCTCCCGAATGCCGCCTCCACCGAGGTAAACATGTCCAATTTGTAATTCCGCCCTAATAGTGAGGGGGAAGTGGCTGCTCTGCAAATCTCAACGATCAAGGCCTGCATAGCCCAGGCCGCCGTGGTGGCTGCACTCCTGGTTGAGTGTACCATGATACACTGTGGAGTTGGACTGGCCTAATGTTCATGGGCCAGGGCTATACAGGCCTTCAGTCATTGTCCGATGATGGACGGAGTCACTTTCTTGCCCATAGACCTGGACTGATAGGAAATGAACAAAGCTTCTGTATGCCAGAAAGAGGCCGTTCGCTTGACATACTTGTGAAAACCTCTGTGTACATTTGAAGTATGCCAGCGTTTTTCACACCGATGTCTACGTTTTGGTCAAAAATCAGGCAGGATAACTTCTTGTGCCCTGTGAAACAAGGTATTAGTTTTTGGCACAAATGTCAGATCTAAGTGGAGCATGACCCTGTCTGGGTGAAAGATGCACAAGTCTTGCCGCACCGAAAGTGCCGCCAGTTCCGAAATCTTGCGTGCTGATGTTATCGCTACGAGAAAGGCAACTTTAAAGGTAAGCAGTCTGATGCTGGCAGCCCGCGAAGGTTCAAACAGCACTAACTTCTCAAATGGAGAAGTTAGTGCCTGCAACACGAGTGACAGATCCCAAGTTGGGTATCTATGGACTGTTTGGAGCAAGAGGTTGGACACCCCTTTCAAAAAGCTACACACCCTAGGGTGCTGAGAACGTGGGGCCATTCCTTCACCTGGTATGACTGTGGCCAAGACCGCCACCTGCCTGTGAAGGATATTTGTGGCAAAGCCTTTATCAAGACTCCCTTGCAGAAAGTCCAAGACAGTCAGGACTGTTGTAGCTGTAGGAACTAAGTTCTTCTTAGCGCACCAACAACAAAAGGAAGCCCATGTGGCTTCATAAATTCTGTTTGTTGACTCCCATCGGGAAGCCAGGATAGTTGAAATTACTTTACTTGAAAAATGTCCCTTCCTGAAGATCTCCCTTTCAAGTGCCAAACAGCCAACTGGAGCCACTGAGGGTCTGGGTGTTGCACTGTCCCCTGAATGAGGGAGATCCTGTGAGGTGGTATCTGCCATGGGTGCGAGATGAATAGCGTAATCAGGTCCATGGACCATGGCCGCTGTAGCCAGTGAGGCACCATGAGAAGCACCTCTGCCTCCTCCTCCAAAATCTTCCTTATGACCCTTGGTATCAGTGGGGTTGGAGGGAAGGTGTACAATAGTTTGGCAGGCCACACACAGTCAAGGGCGTACGTGTCCAGAACCTAGGAAAAAGTTGAGTGTTCTATGGGCTGGCAAATAAATCCAGTGCCGGGAGGTCGAACTTCTCTGTTATTTGCTGAAAAAGGTCTGGGTGAAGTTGCCATTCAGACTGGTCGATTGTTGTTCTGCTCAACCAGTCTGCTTGAGTGTTGGATGTTCCAGAAATGTGTTCCACTCGTAAAGACCTGAGGTGACATTCTGCCCAAAGAGATAAGCCCTTCACCTTGCGCATCAAAACTCTGGAACGGGTGCCCCCCTGCCTGTTGTCATGTGCCTTGGCTGTCACATTGTCCATCAGTAGAAGCATGTGCTGACTTGATAATGTGGGTTGAAAATGGCATAGCACCAGATGCGCCACTCTCAATTCCAGCCAATTGATGTTGTGATGAAGCTCCTGCTGCGACCACTGACCTTGGAGTCCAGGTGGGCCTCCCAGCCAAATAGGCTGGCATCCGAGGTCAGGACCAGCCTGGGAGGTTCCTGGAAGAGACAGCCTTTCTCCAAGGCCGCTGACGTCCACCAGTCCAAGGAACAGATCACCTGCCTGGGAAACTTGATTTTGGCAAGTGAATTGCTGCAGCCTTTGGCTGGGTAACAGTAGCCATTGTAAGGCCCTTGTATGCAGTCGAGCCCAAGGGATCGATGGCTAGGCCTGCATTTGCCACAGCCATAGGAATGATGTTCTGGAAAGGAAGGAAGCAGCTGTGCCTGATCTAACTGCCCATGCAGCTGCTTGGTGGGTTTTATGGGTAGACAGCTCTGCTTTCCTGTCTCTGCCTTCTGCAGTGTCGGAAGGGAGATTGGCCGCTGAAACTAAGGTGGCCAGTGAGACATCTATGGTTGGAATCTGTAGGAGGTCCTCTAGCTCCTGCTCTGCCATGTACATTCTCTTGTCCATTCCACTAGGGGCTGGGATAGAACCTGACTGATCCCATTGCCTTTGAATGACATCTACAAAAAACTTGGGTGAGGGAATTACTTCCTGTGCCATGATCTGCTCTGTAAAGAGACTGGCAGAGGGGTCCAGAGGTTCCATGGGGTTCTCACCAACACTCCCAGTCCTCCCCATGTTGGCTGTCATTTTTGCCTTAAACAATAAGGTCTTAAAGAGATTAGGTCTAAAAAGCCTGGCATATGTGAGCTTGTCTGGGGAGACCCCTTCATCTTCTGAAAATTCAAATTGCCCCAATTCTTCCTCCCCTTCCAGCGAAGCCTTGCTTTGCAGTGATGGAGGTGGGAAATGGGGTTCAGTAATATAGCCCCTATCGGGTGGCACATGATGCAGAAGGACCCCTGAGTGACAAAGTGCTTGGCTTTGGACCTAGTAGAAGGCCCTTTAGGCACCGTTCTTGCCTTCTTAGGGGCAGAACCTTCAGCAATTTGATATCTAGGGGAAGATCCCGCGGAATTACTGCCATTGGAGCTCCTGCGGTACACCATTTTATGTTGCAACTGCTACTGATAAGTGCCCTATAATTTCCCTCAGTATTCTGCAGGAGAATATTCTAAAGGCAGTGTATGATCAATGATCAATACAGTTGGAGTATTCACTATGCAATTTGAGCGCCAAACCAGCAACACGGTTTGTAAGCGCAACGTAGGCAGCAAAGATAGCTGCAGGGACAAAAAGGCTCAAAAACCAGCAACACGGTTACAAACACCTCCCCAATTATTGCACTAAACCGGCAACACAGTTTAGCTTTCTGGTTGCCTTCCATACTCCTGACTAAAGCCTCAGTTGTCAGAGGGATCAAGAATGTGGCTGCAGTCTCTTCAGAGCTTCCTGCTCCGTAGAACAAATGTGTTAGCAATGAGAGCCACCGCTCTCAAAATGGCTGCTATCTGCGGTCCAATCTCAGTGTGAAGCAACAAGCCGCACTCTGAGGAATGCCGCAGCCAGCCGTGCTCACTGACCAAAGACTTGATAGTCTGGTGCCATTTCTAGCTGCTCCCGCTGCTCCTGCACCACTGGCGATCAAAGGAGCTGACCACACAGCAATGGTGACTGCGGCAATCGCAGCGCCAATCTCGGCGCTGAAGGCAACCTCCATTCTCACATGTTCCAGCCACTGACAATCATATCATCACAGATTTTTTTTTTTTGAAATGCCCAATTGTTCTAATTAGAAATAATTGCTAGATCAACTCAAAATGTCTCTCTAGGCCCACTGAACTGAAATACTGAGGCTTGGCCAGAAGTAGGCGACGTGGTCAAAGAATTTCCAACTCAGTCTCTGGCCAATCAAATTGAAACCATGCTTGGACTCACCAAGCAGTGCACAGGAGACTTTGAATAGTTTGGAGAACCGGTAAATACCACCTCTAACTGGCCCCACCCTCATCTTTTCTCTGCCTCCCGAGTCCAAGCAGATTGGGAGGAAATGGGGATTTTGCAGTAACCTTCCCCTGGAGTCGGTAAGGAATGGAGATTTTACAGTATTCTTCCCCTGCTATGCCCACCAAGCCATGCCACACCCACCAAGCCATGCCACACCCACAGAACCAGTAGTAAAAATTTTTGAATCCCACCACTGGTTTCCATAGTGCACTAACATGTTTTACTTTAGTAGTTATGTTAACCTCCAGTTGTATCTGCTACCATCTTCTCTCCTTTTAATGATCACAGATTTTCTAAAAAGAGCCTCCAATATGGTACCCATAGAGCGTTCCCTTATTGTCCTTCAGGATTCTTTTTCAACTTGGCAATATCACAACCCTCTATTAACATGCTATTATTGTCCAAAAGTATAAATGTGCCAATAGCTGTACAGTCCTGCAATAGGGAAATCCAGATAATTTCTCTGAGAAAGATTTACTTGTTTGGTTTAATGCTTTAGAAGGAAGAAAAAACAGATTTTGCCAACAAGGAAGCAATCTAAAAGTTAAGAAAACAGGTTTGAATTTTATGAGCTCGTAAATAGAACTTTACTCCCAGGATGCTTTCTGTAGTTTCTGAATTTGAAAGTAGACAACAAGATCAGAAATAAAACTGATCAAAAGTATTTTTCTCTTAGTGTGAGCATCCATTGAATCAAAGCCTCATAGGCAAGCAAAAAGATTCTTTTCTATTAAGCAAGGGAAAGCTTAAAGTCCAAACTAAATTGTCATAATGATGCCATATAAGAAAATATAACAAATCTCAAGTATTAAATAGGAATAGTTTTGTCCAGACTTGTTTAGAGAAACAAAATGTGTTTTGCAAGCTGCTTGTAGACTTATGGAGATAGGAATGGAAGCCAAGTGACTTACTTTTGAATTTTCAAAATTAGGAATAAATCAAAGTAATATATATGCTTTTTTGCACTTCTACCATTGAGGATAAGGTTTAGTTTCTTTTATTCCTTGCCTGCTTTTAAAGAAACAAATATCATGGTGTCTTTAGCTCAGATGTGTTCTTCTCAGTACTATGTTATTGTACTTCCATGAAATCATTTCTTAGAATGAGAAACTTGACTATCTCAAAAGTACCATAAACTGCAGTAAATGGAAATTTACGGGGTTTCTTTCTTTAACATGCTTTCCTAGTATTTATGCCTCTAAGCGTTGAAGAAAAACATCATAATTGGTGTAAGCTGTTTGGAGTTCTATGACTGATGATCTTATGAGACATATTCAATAACAGCCTTTCATGTGCCTGAATACACCAACATCTGTGACTGACATTACGGTTAATGCTAAATATGTTACTTATTTGCCACTATTGCTAGGATGCCAGTTGAGTTTGTAAGAATGGATTGCTTGCACGTTACATTTGTACTTCAAATGTAAGTACAATTTTGTATTTATATTTTCTTCAGAAAATGAACACATCATTGTCTGAAAGCAAATTTCACTATCCATTATAGCTCTTGAAGTATTTTTCTTGCAATGTAAGTGCATTAGCTTAGCTTAGTTGCAGCTGAACAATCTTCATCAGACAATGCTCTGTAATATACAGTTGGCACCTGCATATTTTTACTTTCAAAGTAATAGTTGTTTAGTAGGCAAACTGATTTTATTGATTAAAAAAATGGGTTGTAACAGAGGAATTTCGGGGTGGGGGGATAAGTCTTCTTCTTCCAAGCCTAACAATCTTCTCTGAGGCATAGTTTTGAGGGCATATAAAGGCAGGAAGGGTACAGAAAATTTCATGGTACAAGCTTGTTTTGTCCATGCAAGATTGGATATCCTCCATGAATTGGGGAAATACTGCAGTGAATAGATTTAATTTCCCTTCTCCCATGGGTGAGAATGGCTTAAATCCCACATTGACAATTTTAAACCTTAAAAATGACCTTGCTCCATTACAGTCTTGTTTCATTCTGCGATAAGGAACCAGCTTCATCTGTCAATTTTTCATACCAAATATGGTGATTAGAGTCTCTCTGTACTTCACGTTTCCCAAACAGTCCGTTTCTTCTTTGGCTCTAGATGGGAAATTTTTTTCCCTTACTCGCTCTCCATTTTACCTGCCAAATATATAGGCAAACCTTTGGACAGCAAAGGTGACTAACAAGCAAGAACTGGAGTGCATAACATCAAACATAGCACTACAAGGCAAAACCACAAAACTGTGCATTGCCATGCTGGGAAATTCACTGGAGAAAGCAATTCTATTTGGAAGAGTTAGCAGTAAAAGGAAACCAGGCCGTCAAAGAACATGATGCCTGGACACCATCAAAGCTGACACCAACCGGAGCATAGAAAAAAAGTAGTAGTGCAAGATCTTAGCGTGGAGAGACCTGGCCCATAGAATCACCAAGAGTAAGACATGACTGAATTCATAATATCATGTTCATCATATTAGACAAACATTCCAAGAGCTCAGATTCCAAAAATATCATTAACTAAAATCACAGACAGACTTGGCCTGGTCTAAAGGTTTCTTATTATTGGGACCTTTTAGAAATTTTTATTTTCTTCCTGACTTGTTCTCCTGTACATGCGCCTCCCACTTTTTCAAGATACATGGCTCCCTAACTGTAGTCCATAATTGCTGGCTCCTGAGCTCTGTTACCATTAGAAAGTATTGTGGTTTCATTTCAACGCTTTCAGAATGCACACAGTTTTATTTAATTGGATCTCAGAAGAGCAGGCTGCTCATTGCCTCTTCAAAGATTAATTGGTTTCTGCCAAGGCCTGCTACAAAGGCTCGCTGACCATAATTGCCAAGATATCTGCAGCTCTACTGTTAGGAACCACACCTATCTTTCAAGAGATTTCTCTTTTGCACATAACTCTCTGAAAAATTTACATGACAAACTTATTGAATTGTTCCTATGCATGCCCAGCTCCATCAAGTAGCTTTTCACCTCTATCTTCTACCTATGCTAAAACTACTCTCTGTTTTCCATCATTCCCTTCTGGTACTGAAATTTCCTTTTTCATCTCTTGATCACCTTTTACCTTCTGTTTCTCCATCTCATTGGGTGGGAGGAGAGAAGAATTTGTGATAAAATATATTTTGGATTCTCAGTGCAGGAGCGACCCTCTGACTACTGGATTCCCACATGGGCTACTTATATCCATCAGAACTAGGAGAGGATGTGTCAGGCCCAGAGGTGGTATTCAACAGGTTCTGACCAGTTTTGGAGAACCGGTAGTGGAAATTTTGAGTAGTTCGGAGAACCGGTAAATGCTACCTCTAATTGGCTCTACCCCCATCTATTTTCTGCTTCCTGAGTCACAGCTGATCAGGAGGAAATGGAGATTTTACAGTATCCTTCTCCTGCCACGCCCACAGAACTGGTAGTAAAAAAAAATGAATCCCAACACTGGTCAGGCCCACATAGCTGGCAAACTCAAGAAGCAAGAACTACATGGGTTTCAGAAAGAAATCTTTAGTCCTAGTTAAATATTGAAAACTGTAAATGTAGGTTTCCAAGTAAACTAACAGCAAGCCAACAAAGGTAAAGTCTCTTTGAAATTCTTCTTTCACATGGCCTCCAACCTGAATTGTACTATCTTTTGTTGCACCCCTCTTAAAACCCCTCCCCCCTCACTGGTGCCAACAGTTTCTCACAAATGTACAACTCTTCTGTCCTTCATTGGTTTTATTTGTAATGGAACCTTTTAATTAGCCCCATTTCAGTGGTCTGCCCTCAGCTTTGATACAAGGGGAAAAAAGGACTGGATTGGAGAATGGGTGAAAAGGGGTTAGAAGAAGCTATGTAGAGGCCAATTGCTGCTAATACTACTCACTACTAATAGTCACTCTTGCTCTGCCTTTCCAACCAAAATTGAAAAGTAGATTTCTTTCAGGAAAAAAAGAAGTTTTACATACAAGAAGTACTCTAAGAACAGCCAGTAATCCTGCCATATGAATATGGATAGAGATAGAGATAGATAGATAAGACAGACAGACAGACAGACAGACAGACAGACAGGATAGATATAGGTATAGGTATAGGATATAGATATAGATATATATTAGATATAGGTATAGATATCAGCTTCCAAGCTTAAATTCTATACCTCTTCTTCCTCCTTTTGGAGTCAACAGCCTGAAAATTTCTGCCACCTGTGCCTTGTATATAAAATGGTCATTTCTTTCTCTGAGAATCAGAAATCCCAACTTGCCAACTTCCAAACATATGTTCTCACCCAACCAAAACATACGATAAAATTAATTATTCCAGGGTTGGCCATTGCCTGTGGTAAAGCTTGGTTACGTGATGGGGAAAAATGGAATTGGCCTTACTTAAAGTGCCTCACAATGCAAATTGGATCTATCAGAGTAATTGCCCAATATGAGACATACGCTTACATAGTGAATCATAATAGCTTTTCATTTGATATTTTAATAGCCTCCAAACATTAATCATTTTCTTATGTCTTTTAATTACCATAAAGTTGTTAAATTTATATGTATAATAGTACTAAACATTACACCAATGAGGTTTTTAAACTATGCTTTTTATTGTAAGTTGTAAATATAATATAAGAGCCCATTATGGGTCGTCAGCCATTGTAATCTGCTACCACTATGAAAGCAAGTAAACAACAAGATTCTTCCAACATATTTCAATAGATCAGATTTTCCAGTTATTTTTTGCTTCATTGGCAGATAGCCCAAGCAGCAGGTTGGCAGCTAAATCTTAATCTTTTCTAATTAAAACAATTTTCTCTCCAGTTTAGTTCCCAGTTTTTTTTCTTGGAAGGAAGATAATCCCTTTTAGGTAACTTCTAGAGACTTTTCTGGCTCTCTTTTTTTATTTAAAAAGTTTTTTAATTAATATTACAAATTAAAAACAGTGGACATAGCGTGACATCTCCAGTTTCAACATATTCATCACATCATAACCATACAGATTTCACTCTTCCTTATCGCAATACAAATTTATGCTAAATAGCACATTTCAGAAATAGATAATCATTCCTCCATATAAGTTACATCAATATCTAATTCTATCAAATCCTTCGTGGTTAATATAAGAGCTTTAATACATTTTATTCATCAGTCATCTTTTGTCCCGGCATTCTTCCTCCTGTCCAGCCAGCAGTAAAATTTATTCCAGATTTCAAAATAATCTGACTCATTGTTGTCTTTAAGTTCCAAGGTCACTCTGTCCATTTCCGCGCAAGTTAATATTTTGGCTAATACTTCTTCTGTGGGGGTTTCTTTGTTTTTCCATTTCTGTGCAAAAACCAATCTTGCAGCTGTTAAAATATGTAACATCAAATAAATTGCACTCTTGCTGTATTTGCCCTCTATAATACCCAATTAAAAAAATTAGGTTTTGCTTCTACATTTTGCATTAATATTTCCTCTAACTATTGTCTTATCAGCTGCCAAAATTTTGTAGCTTTTGAGCATTCCCACCACATATGATAAAAGGACCCAAACTCCACCTCACATTTCCAGCATATCGGCAAACATTTTTTACTAATTTTTGCTAATCGAGTAGGTGGGAGTTGTCACCTATAAAACATCTTATATAAATGTTCTTTATATGAAGAAGCTAAAGTAATTTTTATATTTCTTTCCCAAAGATCCTGCCACTTGTCCATATTAATACTATGCCCAAAATACTTGCTCCAAATTAGCATAGTCTCTTTGACTTGTTCTAATGTATCTTGTTCCAACAAGTAATGATATTATTTTCCTATTGCCTTCTCCTCTGTTCCTAATAAAACTTTATCAAATTCTGTTAACTCTGTTCTTATACCCCAATCTTTTTTTATCCTTCATATATTTTGATTGTACTTGGAAATATGCCCACCATTCAAGTTCAACTCCTTCCTGTTTTAAAATTTTCCTAGACTTCAATTCTCCTCTCTTATCTAACAAGTCTTTATATGTTACAGCTCTTCCTGGCTTAATAAAGTTTGAGTGCGTGAACATCTCCAGGGTCGAAATGCAGTTCAGATGCATATAAGTTTTTCGCTTAATTTTGGTCCAAACATCCAAAAGAGCCTGTCTGGTGAAATGCTTTTGGAAGTTCTTATGAGTCTTATATTTCTCTTCCCAGAGAATTGTGTGCCACCCAGTTTGTATATCATGGCCTTCCAGTGTTAGCAGTCTTCTAGAGACTTTTCTCAATCACAATGATCCTTTATTCTAATAATATTTTTTTAATGCAGTCAGTAACTCCACAAGCACATTGTTTAAAATGTTACTTCAAAATAACTGAGATTGAAGTAAATAGTTTCAATGGGATTTATAAGTTACATCCTTGTAAAAGAGAGGTTAGATAACCTCTAGTGGTGGCGGAGTGGTTCAAATGCAGTATTGCAGGCTACTTCAGCTGACTGCTAGCTGTAGTTCGGCAGTTCGATTCTCACCGGCTCAACGTTGACTCAGCCTTCCATCCTTCTGAGGTGGATAAAATGAGGACCCAGATTGTTGGGAGCAATTGTCTGACTCTGTAAACCACTTAGAGACAGCTGTAAAGCACTGTAAAGTGGTATATAAGTCTAAGTGCTATTGCTATTGTTATTAGGACTAATTAGTATTAGTCCTGTTTAGCAGTACTAATAATGTTTATATATCATTTGTGGGATTGTCTATCTTCCTTATTCTCCATAGTATTTGGAGACATCAGCCAGGAATGGGTGTTGCTCTATCTTCAGATTAATGACTGAGCCTGTCAAAATTAATTGTCCAAGCCCCGCCTCCGCCCTTGACTTCCGCTTTTGTGCTCAGTCGCTTCAGTGACAAAACGTGTTGGATAATCTCTCTCTCTCAATTGGGACTTTTATTTCTATTTCTTGTTGGTTGTGAGTAGTGGCTTGAATTTTCCTTGGCTATTTGGTTAATTTTTTTTTTTTACCCCTGTCTTATTTGGATTACATTTGGGTATTTACATTTCATTTCTTCCCCTCCTGTGGGGGGGGGGGGAAGAAGCCTCCATTTCTCTGGGAGCCTTAATTTTTTCCATTTTATTTTCCATTTTATTTTACCTTATTTCTGGGGAATAGGGAGCCTTCGTTTAGCTCCTTTTAGCCTCCTAAGGACTGTTTGAGTGCTCCGGAGGACACAGTGCTGTTATCTCAGCTCCGATCACCCCAGTCAGCTGGCAAGCGGTCGCGGAGCTCAGGGAGGCTTGAAAAAAAGCTGTGACTCCTCTGCTTGCCATTTGCTCCAATTTTACAGTCTTTTGAAGAGGATAGGTCGTTTCCCTGCTGGTTCTTCATCGCAAAGGCTGATAAGGATCCTCAGCGGCTGGAATTTTGGCGCCTGAATTGCGGCCGCCATTTTGATTGCGGCCGCCATTTTGTGGATTCAAAAAAATAAAATAAAAAAATAAAAAATAAAAAATAAATAAATAAAAATAGAAAAGGTGGCCTGGGCTCTAGGACAGCTGAACTGAGCTCATCACGTTGTGCTGCCACGCTGCTGCAGTCTGGGCCTGCTATCTGGGCAGATTTCTGAGGAGTGCTGTCCCTGTTTGCCCTTTGTGACTTCTGGTGCTGAATTGGAACTGTGTAATTGCACCTGGGCAAGGGACATGGTGGGTGACCTTGACTCCTGCAGTGCCTGAGCTGAGGGTCAAATTTCTGGACTTCCACTGTCTTATTGGTCCCCAGCCTCGCCCAGTTATATTATTATTTAC
>JANHFM010000556.1:149207-160267 GCA_032468115.1 Grayia smithii | reverse complement strand
AGGCTGAAGGTGGTCCTGCAAGTACCCTGGGCCGATGCCATGTAGGGCTTTATAGGTAAGCACCAGCACCTTGAAGCACATATATCAGGCCATACATGTATATATGGTCATCTTCTTTCTGAGAATGTTACATTTTTAATAAATGGTCTTGCTCTAACTCAGGGGTGTCAAACTCATGTAATCATGGCAGTGTCATGTGACGTTTTGCAACTTCTCCCCCTTTGCTAAAATGGGCATGGGTGTGGCTAATGTGTGACACATCTGGCCCATGGGTCGCAAGTTTGACAGTCCTCCTCTAACTTAAAAAATGACAGGACACAACAACTATAATTTCTTTGAATGTTCGTGTGATTACTTATAAGTTTTTGAAGAGAGTTTTGATTTATTTGGATAGCCCCAAAGAGGTGTGTGTTTGTGTGTGTGTGTTTAGACTGATACGGTTTACTCAACTCCTAAATTATGAGTGTTTATTATGTGACTTTTCCTTGATTAAATTTATACTGAGTACATACCATGCATGGCTTTTGTTCTTGTTTTTAATATAGCTTAGAATGGTATTTTGCAAGTAAACATGGATGTTCAACAAACATTAATAAAAATGCAACAGTTTGGTTGTAAGGCAACAAGGAAGAAATTGGGAGACTATGAGTTGTAGTCCCTCCTTAGGCACAAAGCCAGCAGGGTAAACTTGAGCCAATCGCTCACTCTCTCAGTCCCAGAAAGGAGGCAATGGCAAACCATTTCTAATGTCAGGAAAACTGCAGGGATTTATTCAAGCAGCTGCCAGGGGTCAAAAACTGACACAAAGGCACCCTTAACATGAGGGGAGAGCATAAGCTTCTCTATATTTAGATATAAAGTGGTGGGTTTTTTTTTTAAGGAAGCCAGTTGCTGGCATATTGAACATAAATTTCCTCTCCTGATAAACCAGAGCATTATTGCTTAAAATAATATGCAATTAGTCTCCCATGTTCTTAAAAACGGAGATTAATACCGGTACAATCTGGCTACCTCAGAGAACAATGACCCCCACATCTTGAATATCCCTAATTAAACAGTTTTTACTTATTTTATATTTAACCATTTTTAAATTACTTCAGTTAACTTACTGTTTTAGCATTATAGTGCAGTATTAGTATTATATTGTGCATTTCTTTGTGAATTCTTCTGAGGGCAATATAGGTAAATAAAATGAGGGACAGAAATAAAACCTGGCTTCTTAAGGTAATACATGGCCCAAACCTGCAAGAAAAGAGTCCCAGTATCATTTTTGGAAACAAATAATCTCTTTTTCGCAAGCTCTTGAACTAGTTATTAAGAGGAGTACTGATCAATAAAAGTATCTTTTCTGCCCAGTGGAGCATGACATGAGAACATACAGTAGGAGAAGGTCTCCTGGAGCAAGCCAACATTTTCTCTGATGCAGTTTTCTATCACCTATTGATCAAGCAAATGTGTTTGTGAGACTGCATATAAGTTCCTAATTATTGCTATTTAAACCATGCTGCTTGTCATCCTGGAGATAACATTAGAGTCGTTAAGAAAAGCAAGTACTGATGATATCTATTCTCCATAAATGTCTACTCTCTTTTTAAAACCACCCAAATTAGGCACTTGGTTGAATATAACCCAACTTAATTTCTTCCAGATTCATTGGTCTAAAAAGATCTTAACAGACATGAACAATGGGCCCTATCCTGCAACATGGAATTCAGTGTGGATAAAAGTAAAGTTTTACACTTAGGCAGGAAAAATCAAAGACCCAAGTATAGATTAGGCAAAACCTGGTTGATAAATAATAACTGTGACAGGGATCTTGGAGTCCTAGTGGACAATCACTTAAACATGAGTCAGCAGTGTGCAGCAACAGCCAAACAAGCTAATCTTGGTTGTATAAATAGAGGCATAGAATCAAAATAATGTGAAGTATTAGTACTGCTTTATAAATCCTTAGTAAGACCACACCTGGAATACTGCATCCAGTTTTTGTCACCACATTACAAAAAAAAGATGCTGAGACTTTGGAAAAAGTGCAAAGAAGAGCAGCTAAGATGATTAAGGGCCTGGAGACAAAGACATGTGGAGAAGGGTTGCAGGATTTGGCTTTGGCCAGTCTAGAGAAAAGAAGGACTAGGAATGACATGATAGCAGTATTCCAATATTTGAGGGGATGCCACAAAGAAGAGGGAGTCAAGCTATTCTCCAAAGCAGCAGAAGGCAAGACAAGAAACAATGGATGGAAACTAATCAAGAAGAGAAGCAACCTGAAATTAAGGAGAAACTTCTCAACACTGAGAACAAGTGAAACAGCTTGCCTTCAGAAGTTGTAGGTGCTTCATCACTGGAGGGTTTAAAGAAAAGACTGGACAATCAAAGCAAGAGCCTTGGTGGCGCACTTAGCTAGTGCACTGCCTAAGTTGTTCCACTTAGTTCCATCTGCCTGCAATTAGTGCTGGTTCAAATCTCACCAGGCTCCAGGTTGACTCAGACTTCCATCCTTTTTGGGATAGGTAAACTGAGGACCCAGATTGTTGGGGGCAATAAGCTGACTTTGTAATAATGCCACTTGGGGGGTGCAAAACCCCTAATAAGCAGGCATATACAAAGAATGAAGGCTATGGCTAAGCACATTAATTTGTGCTTAATAAATTGTAAGCCGCCCCGAGTCTCCGGAGAAGGGCGGGATATAAGTTGAAATTTAAAAAAAAAAAATCACCTATCTGAAAGCAGGGTTGGACTAGAAGACCTCCAAGGTCCCTTCCAGTTCTATTGTGATTGACTGAAGTTTCAGAGTTCCTAGTCAGTATATCTAGTAATCATATTGGCAGTACTGACTTGCTTCAAGATGTGTGATGTTCCCAAATGACGATGGATTGAAATCTCCCTATGCAGCCAAGAGGATGCTATCTGAAAGCACTAATTGTGTTTCCAGCCCAAAAACCTCTCTCAAAAATGAAAGTAAAAGGGATGTTAATCTCTGTATTGGCTTTTTCTAGCTCTGGAGGAATTTGCATAGGGAAAATATTAACAGTAATGATAAGAGAAAAAATATAGATAAAATCTTAATAAATATCTTCAGGATGAATATTTGAAAATAATGGGGAAAATGTGTGAGGAGAAATGTTGTTTGTTGTTAACTTGAAATCTTACTGTAACACAAATAATTATGTTTTGATCCCAGAGGATTTGTGTTTATAATTATGATTCTTAGAAAAATATTTTAAATTGGGATGGCTCCTTCCTTCATTAGTTACAGAAATATTTTTGTTTTAGCCATAGATGCCTTGTGGAGAAAAAGAACTCTCTGTCCATAATTTGGACTATGTACTGCAGTAATTCTTGGCATTTCTTCTCTGAAAAAAACTGTTCAAATCTAGTTTGTTTAATAGTGAATTTGCTCATGTGGAAAAAGCCTGCTGGCTAAAGAATTATTTCCTAAATAACATTAGTGAATAAAATACACTCTCACTGGTTTCAGAGGTCTTGAGAAAGCAGTTGAATGAGAGGTCAATGCTGCATTGTATACTGCCAACAAGTGATTGCTTTAATGTTTTAAACTAAATACTGTGTATGTTTGGAGAAAGAATCTCAACATTTAAGTGTATTCCTGTGGAGCTAAAAAATGTTTTCTTTGGAAACGCACAGAGAGGTATTGCAATTGTGTGACGTTTCTTTAAAACTTCCTCATTAAATGAGATTTTGTATTTTCTTCCTTTAGGATGACTGTCGTATTAGTATGAGGAGGAAACATTTCCATGTAACTTCTAATCATAATACTTTGGCATACATTTACACCTTGGTTTTGTTTACCAGGAGTTATTTTCTTTATCACTACTGAATCTGAACCTGAAAAATAAAAGCAGATATAATCTCTCTCTTGAGCTTCAATATAATTTTTGGAAGTTACAGTATGTGTGACTCTTTGAATTTAGTCTTGTATTTAGACACATCGCCCTCTTCTCAGTTTTGAGGAAGGCCTGCAATTGTGAGATATCCCTCCCATACAGCCACAAATTATTAAGTGTTTGGTGAAGTTTCAGATTATGCATATTGTTTCACTGCCAAACCACAGAAGAGTGAAAAAAGGAAAAGGGGAAAAAAGCCAATTTCACTGACTAATTTATCTCCTTCTCTTCAGGAAGTGAGGAAATCTGAAGTTAGACTACTTCCATATTTTAATAATGCAAATTTCTAAGAAAGGAGATTCATTGTAACACTTGAAACATTTTGCCATTCTCCCAAGAAGCATATTATAAAAATCAAGCATCTATGGAGGAAGTATTCTGACTCTTAAGTCTTTTTTTTTTTTAAAGAGGAAGCAAGGTGTTAATGGAAGAGAAGCCAAGGCAAAGCTTTAACTTGCTGAAGTTACTAGTTTATTTATTGCATTTAAACCCCAGCTTTTCTTAGAGAGCTTCATGCAATTTACTCGAGAGTCTCCCTTGATTTTCCTCCCCCCCCCCACATAAAAACCCTGCAAAATTGATTGGGCTGATAAGAATGATGAGTGCAGTGTCATCCAATGAACTGCAGGTCAAATAGAGTCTTGAACATGAATCTCTTGTGTCCAGATCCTTCAAGTTAACAATTATTCTACCCAGAGTCTCACGTAAACCTCTATTTCCTGGTTTACCTTCCCTGCTAGTATATTTCATTAGATATTTGCCACTTAGTCCCCATGTCTTTTCAGAGGAGAAAAATAAAATGTTGGGTCTGTAGTGGTGGGTTGCTCCCGGTTTGTGCCGGTTCGCGCGATCCGGTAGCGGTGATGCTGTGACGTCACCGAACCAGTTCTACGTGACCAGGAGCTGGGCCCATCCGTGTGCCCATACTTACCGTTCTCTGCGTAGAGCGTGCTCGCACGCATGCGCAGAACACTTTTTTTGAGGTTTTTCGCTCAAAAAAGCTTCTGCGCATGCGCAGGAGCTCCTGTTTGGTGCGTGTGCAAAGTGTGCACGTGTGCCGAACATGCACTCCGCACGCTCCAATCACGCACAAAGCACATGCAGCTTTAGAACCGGTAGTAAAGGTAAGTAGAACCCACCCCTGTGAGTATGTGAAATGGATGTTTGTTAATCCCTATGCATATTCTGGGCATTGTTATGGAAATGGACTCTCCCCTCCCCCCCAAGTAAGAGTATTCACAAAATTTCACCTATGTTTATTACCTCTGAAATAGTTGGGGACCACTGGTTTTGGGAGATTTGTTTTAATTTAGCATGACTAGTTTGTTTGAACTTAGTTCGCAATCAAACTCGGTGAGGATATGCACCTGTCTGGATGAGTGTGCAATGTTGCAGCCCTTTCCTAATCCTTGAGCCATGGTAGCATTTCATAGCTCATCTGAACTCTCAGGATAGTCGTGAACTCTTTTGTTGCCAGAAAGGTATCGATGATCCTGTCATTTATTTTGGGAAAACAATTTTTCATGTGGTAATGGGAATTCTAGAGACATTGGAGATTGGAATTGTTTGACTACTTTTCTGTTTTCTGCCAGTTTCATTTTCTATCTGAATGTACATGTGGAAAGGGGCTCTAATAAGATTGCTGAAGAGACTGACATTATGAGACAGGAATATTGGGAGTTTAAATATTAGATTCATTTGTGTCATGAAAATTTCCCACATAAAACTTCCTAATTTCTCCAACAAAAATACAAAGCAAGGGCTCTCATCTCCCAAATTACGAGGGGGAGGGGGGTGGTCATAAAGATAATCCATAATAAAAGGGAGGACAACTCCTCCCAATTTAATTTAAATTAATTTATTTAATTTTTTATGGTAATTATCCTTGCTTCAGGAAGCAAAGAACTGTATCTTCCTTCAGATATTAAAGGCCAACATGTTCTTCATTTGATATCACTGAAGTTGAATTACCATTATTTTCTTCTAACTTAGTTATATGCATCCTCCATCCGTCTTCCAAGATTGGTGTTTTTTTGTTTCTGATTAGCTATAGAATATACAGTGCTGTGTGGCACATTGCACAGAAGATGTTGTAAAAATGGTTTATGATATTAGAGCAAAGAGAATTATGTGAAATGGTGGCAGTGAAGGGAGGTTGATTCATTTTGCTAAATGAGCAATGGACTCTGATAAATGAACTGTCAGCAGTGGGTGGTGATTTGTTTATTTAAGATCACTGAACTTTTCATGGAACTGTTGGCTACAGTTCTATGTTTTTATTTGAGTGTACTTTTATAGAAATATATATTTCCTTACATGCCTGCCTGATGATCCATAGTGTGTGGATGTATATGTATTATGTATGTGTGTGTGTGTGTGTGTGTGTGTGTGTGTGTGTGTGTGTGTAGTGCATTTACTAAATCTTCCTAAAGATCATGGAGATCATGAATATAGTAAAAACTTCAGAAAGAGAATTTTTCATAGACCTGAAGCTGATTGGATAGATTGATCGATAGAGCTGAAGCTGATTGGAGTATTTTGTAGATTTTTAGATCTGTGACACGGTGGCTCAGCGGCTAAGATGCTGAGCTTGTGGATTGAAAGGTTGGCAGTTCAGTAGTTTGAATCCCTAGTGCCGCATAATGGGGTGAGCTCCCGTTACTTGTCCCAGCTTCTGACAACCTAGCAGTTTGAAAGCAAGTTAAAAAATGCAAGTAGAAAAATAGGGACCACCTTTGGTGGGAAGGTAACAGTGTTCCGTGCGCCTTTGGCATTTAGTCATGCCGGCCACATGACCACAGAGACATCTTTGGACGGTGCTGGCTCTTCAGCTTTGAAACGAAGATGAGCACCGCCCCCTAGAGTTGGGAACAACTAGCACATATGTGTTATGTATGGGAACCTTTACCTTTACCTTTACACTTATACAGTTATTCAGGAATAGCCTCAAGCCTTGCACAACCACCTGCCTGCTGTTCATGAAAGCAGCCTGAGGTTTTCAGACTTTGCGTAAGCCTGAAAATGTGATTGCTGCTTTAAGGAGATGATGTGTAAAGTTAATGCAAATCTTAATTCAGCCACAGTTTTTGAAATTTATGCAGAACCCTGAAAAAAGAAAGACTGTTTTTATAGGTTATGCTAAATCAAAATGTTTTCTTGCAAATTCCTTTTACAACATGGACAGTCTTAATGGTTACTAGTTTTTCTGCTTGTTTAGGTGGAGATGTAATACTGCAAACCCCTTTGTCTTACAAATGCCAAATATCATTCAATGTGAAGATCCTTGCAAGCACACTTTACCTCTAACCCTGGGTTACATTTTTAACCTTCTTATTTGACTTTTACTGTCTTTTAAAGTTTGTAAAGAGCTATATTAAGGGCTTTCCTAAAGGTCATCAGCCCATTGTAATGACATGCAAATAGAATGATGAGTTCTGTCAGTGGCATATCACAAATATTCATTGATTTCTACCCATTTAATTGGACTGGGATCCTAATGTGCATACTTCATGAATCCAGCTGGAGAGCATGTGTGTCAGTAAATGCAATTGCAATTAATATAAACAGCAAAAATAAAATAGGAGGTTACCTAGAAGAGTCAAGTCAGGGTCAGTATATTTAGAACAACAAGAAGTATTGAGTAGCACAGAGTAATCTTAAAATGGACACTGTTGAATAATATTTTGTGGAAGGGGGAGCATTTGGCACATCTCTCTCTGGAGTTATTAATTGCCCTGGGGAATTTGTTGTATCTAATTACCTTTATGACAGAAAATTAAAACAAACTGCTGCTTTTTCCTTTCAGAAACCTGATTGAAATTAATTGGTTTAGGTATACTTAATAAGGATATGTACAATTTGGTCTCTTCATTTAGAAAACTGTCTGATGAAACAGTGATAACTATATTCATCATTAAGTTGAGGGGTAGGGACATGCTATTACTCCTATAAACTGAATGTGATGGTGGCACAATCCAATTTTGAGTATGTACAACTGAAATGAAGAAGGCCTATTATGAAAAAGAGACTTGAAATGATTGGAAGGGAAACACTGAGCATGTTTCCAACTTGTACTTTGCCCCCACTTTTATTCTATCTATTGGGTATATTTTGCATCTTACAATCCAGAGTCTCTTCAAGAGCCATGGCTGAAATACTCTTGATCACAGCTATCCCAACATTGGTGGTGGTGCTAGATAGGAATCATTGTCTTGCAGAAGCTTTTTAATATGAAGACTACACAGTGTGATCATTATGTATCATGACATCTTTGAGTTCACTCTTTAATGATCTCCCTTGCCATATAGGTCTGTTCTATATTTCCTCACTTTAGTTTTATTCCAAACAATTTCATCAGCTTTATTTTTAATCTGATGAAGCTTCTTTTCATCCACTAGCATTTGTTTCATTAAGCCACTTCTGCAATTACACTCCCTCTTTTAATCTTATCCATTCCTTGGTCTCTCTTACTACATTCTCTAGAATTATCCTTTTCTACCATTACATATTATACAATGTCTTGCAATTGCAATCTTATTTTTTGTATTTTTCTCATCTACAGTCTTTTACTTCAACATCACACAAAGCATCCGTTTTCATACTTCCCATTAGTGTAATCCATATATTTCATTGATTAGAATTGGATTCATGCTGTTCCATCACATCTTTTTTTCTAATATCTACTTTCCATTCATTTTAGACTCATTTAAAGATGTTTAGCAAGAGAGTGTATAGACTAGGTCACCAGCATTGGTCAAATCTGTGCCACATGTAAAAAAAAACCCTGCAAGGATAGGGAGAACACTGGTCATTTGGGGACATTTTGGCCAATATGCTACAAACACACTACACTGTGCAAGTAGAATAAGAGTATTTCTTGCGGAAAAAAGATTGTCCCCCCCACACACCACTTTGACACTCCTTTGAGAGGCCCTGAAGACATGGTTCTGCCAATGGGTCTGTGGAACCCATTAAGTGGTTGATTTGAATGTTGTCATTAGGAAGCTGGGGGTTTAAATGGTTTTGGTATGGGGTGTTATGCTGTAAGCAAAATAGATAGATAGATAGATAGATAGATAGATAGATAGATAGATAGATAGATAGATAGATAGATGATAGATTTAACAGATTTAACAGATTTAACAGGGACCTTATAGGTCATCTAGTCCAACCCTCCCGTTCAAGCAGGAGACCCTACACCATTTCTTAGATTAGATTAGATTGATTGATTTTGATTTCCTTCTTGGAACTAGGCATACAGCTTTATCTCTGTATTAAGAGAATTAGAATTTTGAAAGTACTAGAATGTGGGGACTCCTGAAGAGGCATGGCAAACTGAAGATGGCCCAGTGAAAATAGAGCCAACAACTGCGGCTAGTTGACTAAGACAAGTAATCAGTGGATAGATTGCTACCTTGGATCTTCTCTGGATAAGCAGAACATGGATGAATATCCACACATGCTCCAAAAGGCTGCTCCTTGTGAGGAGATAACAGGACAGTAATTTTCAGCACATTTGAGTGCCAGCAGATGGTGCAGATTTTTAAAGGACACTAAATTTGCAAGTCTCATTTCCAATTACTTTCAGATATTGCTCACTAACTCCCCCTCCCCCCTCCATTCAGTTGTATGTGATTCTCAGGGACCGCCTGGACAGTCCTTGCAGTTTTCTTGGCAAGGTTTTTCAGAAATGGTTTGCATGGCCTCCTTCCTAGATCTGTGAGAAAGTGACTTGCTCAAGGTCACTCAATTTCTTACCTAACGTGGGACTAGAACCCATGGTCTTCCACTTTCTAGCCTGATGCCTTAACCACTACACCAAGCTGACTGTTGTGCATTACATCAAACCGAGTCATTACTTCTAAGCTATTTGAGTTTCTTTGGAATGACAAGTCTGAAAACACTTGGTAACCCTGCCTTCAATCCTGAATAAAAGAAAAATTTAAGTATAAGATTAAGATTGTAAAGGAGCTGACATAAAGACCAAAAAGCTAAATAAGATTTTTATGTTAGAAAGTTATAAATGGACTAAGGGTCCAGATAAAAGTGAATAATTGAAACTTTTATAATAAGAATTTGGAATTAATTATAAAGAATAAACAGTTTTTATAACAGTTTTTATAAGACATAATAAAAATAATCAATTTAATGAGTTAAAAAACTGAATACTACAGGGAACTATACTATTATCGTCAAAACTCATAATAAAGATTGTATTCAGTTATATAGAAGGCACCATAATATATGAATGTTTGTTGTCTAGATGGGAAGACAACAAGGTTATACAAGACAGAAAGCGACTGTATGTCAGATTATTGATGCACCTGATGCCTTTCAATATTTTTATTGTTTTCATGTGTGAATCTACAGAGAATATGTTTGATTTATAGGCTTTGGCTAAGAACTATCTCCATCAGCAGTTTTTCCACCTGGCTATTTCATTATGTAATACTTGGCATTGAATCATTTTATTTTTCTCTTCCTTTCCCTTCCAACCTTATCTTCAATCCCCATTTTTTAAATTGTGTCTATTAGATCATAAACGCTTGTGTTAGATTTTAAACTTCCTTGAATGTATAATGAAAAAGTTAGTATGGAAATTTAATAAATAAATGAACTGTCTGTAATTCAATATCATTTTGAAGCATAAGGCACACTCTTCAGACTTTAACCATTGGTCTACCTAGCACAATATCAACCTCACTGACTGATATTAACCTCCATAGTTTGAATTATTTATCAAACTATGATATAACCATTTTAACCCTTTCTTATTTAAAAGAAAGCCCAGAGCGAATTTAATCCAGAGGTGTTTTTTTTTTCAATTTTACTTGGAGATGCCAAGATTGAAATTACCGCTTCCCCTCATGACCCTCAGTTTGTCCAACTTTTGTAGTTATTATGAGTGTGATTTAGACATCCAGAATTCTAGGTGGAGTTACAGTTACAAAGCCATCTAGAATTCCAGCAAATGATTTTATATCATCCCAGAATTTTACTGACTTAGGTATAAACATACCACACTTCTAGAATATGTAGTGATCTTGGCATTTTGGACATAGGATTGTAGCATATCTTTTTTTTTTTTTTAAATATAATCTTTATTGGTATTTACAGGTTTAAAAACAGAAAGGAAATTACATATAACGACAATAC
>JANHFM010000556.1:95889-110428 GCA_032468115.1 Grayia smithii | reverse complement strand
AATCTTCTAGTGTAAGACATACTCCTTTCATTCATTCATTCATACATACACACACACACACACACACACACACACACACATCTATACATCATATGATGTATCTATACATCATACGTTAAAACCTGGGATGCTTGATCAGTCGAATTCACTTAAAGATAACAGAGAAAAGAATGTTAGTATTAACAAAAGAGCAGCAAATGTATTGCAGCTAACTGGAAATATTTTTGAAAATAGCTAGGACTAAGGGGATAAGATTTTTTTTTTTTTGAGGTGACAAAAATTTGAAAGAATATTTTGTTTTCACCTGAAAAAAGAGGAAAAACAGTGTCTTTTCTGGATGTTTTAGAGCTGCCAAGCCATCCAAAAAAAAAAAAGGTCAAGGATAAAGATTTAACCACCACTGAAACAATTCCACTCATGTCATTCTGCAAATACAAATTATAACAGTTAGCCTCTCAATTTAATCTGAAGCACGTTAGGGTGAAGCTTCAGCAAATGCTCCAATTTAGAAATTGTTCTTTCTTGCATATGAATTAATTATATTCAATAACATTTCCATGCTCATTTAATATTGCAAATGTCTTATTTCTTTTCTCATTTAGAGCAGTATCAGGCATCATCAGGAACTAAAATTGCCAGCATCAAGTCCCATTCTATTTCTTTTATATGACCTGGGATTTATACATTTGTGTGTTCATCTCTATCAAAAAATAGTCAGAACCCAAGAAACATTCTTTGGAGTTTCATTTCCCCTAATTTGTTTATGTTGTCTAAAGGAAGGCAATGAATGTATTTCTTCAAAGGTTCAAGGAAGCATACATAACTCTCCTTCCTATAATTTCTCCAACAGCCCTGCAACATTTGGGTGAGAAGTGACCAGACTTAAGTCCTATTTTGTCAGGTGCAAAGAAGCAAGACTATTTGTAAGTTTGCAGCATAGAAGATTTATTCAAGATTGTACACAAGAATCTGGTCAATGAAAGTTCAACACATACTAAATTGGTGCCAGATAAAGTTCAACGGCATTCAGGAGTGTTTTGACTTGGAGTGCTTATGGGAACACAACTCTAAGTGAATGGCATGCTTAACTCTGCACCCCCAATGCTGTTTGCTTGTCTACATATTTTGAGTTTACAAAATTGAGAGTGGATTTGAATCAAAGTTTTAGTGCAACATATTAACCATGATACTGGTTGTTTTAATAGTAAACTGAACTTGCCATTATTTGTGTGCCAGTCACGTATAAAATGCAGAATCAGTGATTTGAAGGAGTTTTGGAGCTTTGTTTGTTTGTTTGTTCGATTTATATGCCGCCCTTCTCCTGAAGGACTTGGTGCAGCTTAAAAGCTTCTGCAATGAACAATCAATAAATTAGATTAAAATTAAATTTAAAAAAACCAATAAAAAATTAACCCTTAAAATACAATTTAAGCCCAATATACACATTAAAACTCTGTCAGTCAGCCAATCTGCTGAAACAGCCACGTCTTTAGACCACGGCGGAAGGATTGGAGGTCAGGGGCCATTCGGAGCTCGATGGGCAACCCATTCCAGAGGGTCGGTGCGCCCACAGAGAACGTCCTCGCCCTAGGGGCCACCAGCCGACATTGTCTAGCCAATGCCACCCTGAGGAGGGCAACCCTATGCCAGTGCACGGGGCGTTGGGAGGACAACAGAAGGTGGTCCTGCAAGTACCCTGGGCCTATGCCATGTCGGGCTAATATAGATGAGCACCAGCACCTTGAAGCGAATCCGGAGGGCCACCGGTAACCAGTGCAGCTCGCGCAGGAGAGGTGTCACACGGGAGTATCGGGAAGCTCCTGTAACCACCCACGCAGTTGCATTCTGGACCAGTTGGAGCCTCCGGATGTGCCCCAAGGGCAGCCCCATGTAGAGGGCATTGTAGTAGTCCAGACGTGAAATAAGATAGATAGATAAGATAGATAGACAGACAGACAGACAGACAGACAGACAGACAGACAGACAGACAGATATATAAACAGATATAGATATAGATAGAATCTTATATATCAGTCTTTCTTCCATATACCATCTTCGGAATGTTTTGGGTTCAGCTCCAGGTATATGTGACTTTAAAAAAAAAAAAGTTCCAGTAAGTTTAACAGAATTTTTTTCAACATTGAAAAGTCTTTTAAAGTTAGTTTTTAATTAGATTGAATAACCCATGTTAAGTTGTGTACAGTAGATAATGCCGTTCTATCAGAATGTAGGCAAGCACCCATATTAAGATATTAGCCTCAGGTCTCAGCTTCCATGGAATGCAAGCAATATGCCAATCTCAATATTTTTCCTATAAGTAGATCCAGAACAGAGAATAGTCTTTAGTGTGGAACAAAAAAGTAGCAAGTGCAAAAGAAATCTTATAAAATAATAATAATAAAATATCAAAGAGAAATAATGAAAAGTAGCTTAGAAATCACATAGTTGAGAGATGTACATTTTCTCTGTGTACCAGGAGCTACTGCTTTTTGGGGTAGCAGACTTTGCTTCTTGCCAGTGGCATTGCCCGGAGGTGGCATGGCTGATGGCTTTGCAATGATTGTATTTTGGGGGTAACATTGAATGCTTATCTGTACTTAAAGGATGATGTTTCGTCCATGTCACGGTGAACTGACAATATGAGCCCTCTCTGCGTATCTGTTGGTTTTCTGAGGCAGTGAAAGCTTGTTTGAAAGGTTCATGTCATTTATGCCAAATGTAATGGAGAAAAGGATCTCAGTGGACCAAAAATGTATGCTGTTTGACTCCCAGAATCAGAAATGATGGAAAGCCCAGATTAGGAAAAGAGTAGCAAAATATGTCTTCCTTGATGAAGGCTTCTCCAGCTTTGGTACATCTCTGAACAGATGCAATCTAAATTGAAACCATCTGTCTTAGCAGCACACTGTCAACAGTAAGAATTTTTGAAAAAAATAAAGTGTACCACAAGCAGACAACCGATTTCCAAGACATGGTAGTTACTCAAGATAAGAAGTATAACTATATACAATGTGTATACACACACACACATATAAATAAACTATATCATACTTCTAATTCTTATGTATAAATCCTTCCTCTTTCCATACTTCTAATTCTTATGTATAAATCCTTCCTCTTTCCTACCCTTATTAACTTTAAAATAGAGTATGCCTGGCTACTTGCAATTATAAGCTTCTTTAAGAGCGTTTTTGGGAGAAATGCAGGGTAAAATTGTTTCCGAATAAATATGTAAGTAAAGGTTACTTTCAGCCTGATCCATTAAGCCCATATTTCTTTGCAACCCAGCAGGAATTCATTGCTTGTGAAAGACAAATTGAGACAAGTAAGTTTAGGGATCAATAATGGAAAGGAGGTGCAGGGAAAGAAGAGATCCATAAGATAACACACAGAAGCACTTGCTTGGTACACATTTTTCAGCTGCGGAAACTTAACACACTGCTAACAAATATATACTAATTTCAAAATGTATATTAAAGAACATATACCAAGAAAAGCTGGATGGAAGAAGGTGAGCATGGTTTTAAAATTGGGGGAAGAAACACCAATAACTTGAGATATGCTGATGACACCACCCTGATAGCTGAAAATGCAAAGGATCTGCAAGCCCTAGTACTAAAAGTCAAAGTGCACAATGAACATCTGGAAATATTTTAAAAAAAATCAAATTACTGTAATGACAACAGACAGAACAACCTGCCTTAGAATTAATAATGAAGATATCGAAGTGGTGAATATCTGCCTTTTAGAAACTACCAACAGAAAAAAAGGAAAGATATTCAAATGCCATGATGTGTCTATACTTACAAAGATCAGAATTATGCAACTTTAACTTTAATCGTGCAACTTTAGGTATTCCTTCTCTATGGAAGCAGAAGTTGGATTTTAAAGAAGCAGAATAGGAAGAGTAATAATGCTTTTGAACTTTAGTGTTGGAGAAGACTCCTGAGGATACTATGGACAGCCAAGAAAACAAACCAATGGATCATCAAACAAATCGAGCACCAAGGATCCTTCAGGAATGTGTCTTAGATCTATATTCTTCTGTAGTTAAGGGGCAAACAAAGCGGGATACTTTAGGCAGGAAATTTACATCAGAAATGCAAAAGGCAAATCTGGGGATGTTGAAGGCCTGATTCTATGTAGCAGAATTGTTAAAGTTTTTATATAAAACAAAGAACAAATTACCTCAGTGAACAACAAATAGGCTTGAAGATCTAAAAACCTAATAAATAACAAGTGACTATTAGCAAAAAAAATTTAAATGATAACAATAAAGGGATGAAGTGGGAAGCATTGGGGATTGATAGCAATTTCTCCTGCAGGTTCCAAATCTGACAAATTGAATGGAAAAGATGTTCCTCAGGTGCATCTAAATAAAATATTAAAATTAAAAGAATATTATCATTAGCCTCTTATTAGACATGAAATGTTGTAATCAGTTGTAATATAACAAAGATGGAAGGAAGCAGGGTAAACTTGTATTGGCTATCTCCAGAACACTACACAAGGATGTAAGAAACCATAAAATATCTGTAAAACTTTACCAAGTTAACCACATTAAAAAAAGCAAAAGATAATATTTAGCAGAAGTGTTAAAGTATGTAATATGTAAATAGAAATGTGTTTTGCTTTACTAAGATGCTGCATTCATTTATAACATTAATCATTTCACCAAAGCAGCTGTACTTTTGGGGAGGGGGGGTGGCTTACATAGAAACTTGGGGGGAAAAAAGCTGCAGCTGCTTTAATAAACTCGTGTGAAGAATACATAGCTCCGCTATTTTTATCCTGATTTTAAAATGGAAGACTTCCAAGACCATTTCCAAATCAAAATTTAATGTTTTAATCTTACAAAATTGTGCAAATGCCTTAACATGAAGTAATGAAAACAAAAGGAAAATTACAATACTTTCAGCAAAAGTTATCAAGAAGGTACTGCTAACAATAAAACTCAAGAACAACTCCAGTAGAGACAAGGAACAATCAACCAAAACATACAATGTAAGTTTATTGAGTCAAAGGGTTAAAATGAATAGAATGGATAGTGTAAGAACATCAGGAATATTGTGCAAAATGCTATTTAATGAAAGGACAAGAACAAACATCTGGTTTGGTTTAGCAATCTCAAACCACTGCTAACAGTTGAAAGACTCCATGAGTTTATAGGAGCTTGAGTTTTTGATAATATTCTTGGATTTTTTGTCCTTTATCAGACCCTTCCTTCCTCCCTCCCCCCTCCCTCCCACTCTCCCTCCTTTCCTTCCTTCCTATAGATGCATCAAGTCTTGATGAAGTTTGCTAGGGGAAATATATTACAAAATGATCTCTTTTCCAATTGTGTTGATGGTCCAATGAAAACTATAAAACAAAGGAAGTTTCTCCTCATTTAGACTAAGTAGGACAGGAATGCAGAAGCATCTTGAACTACCTAATATGATTCACTGTATGGTCTTAAATCTAACAATTATAAACTAATTCTGAAATGACATGCTCCTTTTGAGAGACAACAAATTGTAAGCTTCAGGTGATAGCAACAAAATAAAACATAATGGTCTATAGTAGTCAATTTTTACATTATTTTGGAAAGAATGAATGTTTCTTCCTTCAGTTGCTGATATTAAGTAATACCAATTGCATTCTTCCCTGCTAACAGTCTCAGTAGAATTAAAAAAACATGAAGATGAAGGTATAATCTTATCTTTACTTAGCACTGCTCTCATAGCTGCCTTGCTAGTCTATTTCTGAGGCCAAAGGCAAGACCAGTACACAATTGTGCTATTTAAAGTTCAATTTAATTAAGCCCAAGAGGCAATATCAGAAGCCCACTAAAATTACTGGGTTTTTTACATACTATTATCCATTGGTTAAAAATTGAATTATCTTATTATTTCTATTAAAATTATGGTAGCAAAATCACTTTATTGATGAAGACTGGAAATATTCTGTAAAAAAAAAAAAAAAGATATATACTTCTTTCCGACAAGTGTCAAACTCAAGGCCCAGGGGCCTGATCTTCCCTGTGGGTTGCTTAGATCTGGCCTGCAGGGCTGCCCTGGAAACAGCAAAGGACCGGCCCACGATGCCTCTGCCAGTGAAAATGGAACTCAAGAGGGCTGCGGGCAGCCCTCCCAAGCTCCATTTTCACTGGCAGAAGGTTGCAGGAGGCCGTTGCAGCCAAAAATGGAGCTCAGGAGCCCATTTTCGCTGGCAGAGCTCAGGCTGCCATAGGCACTCCCGATACAAGTGATGTTGAGCTGGCCATGCCCAGCCTGGCCACCCCACCCCCAAGTTCAAACACAACCCTGATGCGGTGCTCAATGAAATCAAGTTTGACACCCCTGCAACAAGCGAGAAAGTTCATCTCTGATTATCTTTGGTTAAAAAATTAATGTGGTTGGGAATAATAAACAGTTTTTGGTTACCTATGATAACTTGTTTTTCATAAGTACAGGTAATCCTTGACTTACAGCAGTTCTTTTAGTGACTGTTCAAAGTTACAACGACTGAAAAAAAGTGACTTATGACCTTCAAGAGCTGTGGTGGTGCAGTGGTTGAAATGCAGTATTGCAGGCTAACTCTGCCCACAGCCAGGAGTTCAATCCTGATCGGTTCAAGATTGACTCAGCCTTCCATCCTTCCAAGTCAGTAAAATGAGGACCCAGATAGTTGGGGACAATATGCTAATATTTGTAAACTGCTCAGAGAGTGCGGTAAAGCACTATGGAGTGGTACCGGTATATAAGTGCTTTTGCTATTGCTATTCACACTTACAACCATTGCAGCATAGCTATAGTCCTGTTATCAGAATTCAGATGTGTGGTAACTGACTCATAATGATGAAGGTTGCAGTGTCCTGGGCTCATGTGATCACCTTTTGTGACCTTCTGACAAGCAAAGTCAATGGGGAAGTCACTTCACTTAATTGTGTTACTAACTTAACAACTGCAATGATTCACTTAACAACTGTGGCAAGAAAGGTCATAAAATGGGGCAAAACTCACTTATCAACTGTCTCGCTTAGCACAGAAATTTTGGAATCAGTTTTGGTCGTAAGTAAATGACTACCTGTATTGTTCTAGTTTTGGGTCAATGAAATATGGATAGATGCTTCTTTGTGAAGATGTAATTACGCAATGGCTCAGTGGAGGGACATGGTGGCTCAGTGGCTAAGACGCTGATCTTGTTGATCAAAAAGTTGGCAGTTCAGTGGTTCGAATCCCTAGTGCCGCATAATGGGGTGAGCGCCTGTTACTTGTCCCAGCTTCTGCCAACCTAATAGGTCGAAAACACTTAAAAAATGCAAGTAGAAAAATAGGGACCACCTTTGGTGGAAAGTTAACAGCGTTCTGTGCACCTTTGGTATTTAGTCATGCCGGCCACATGACCACAGAGACGTCTTCGGATAGCACTGGCTCTTCAGCTTTGAAACGAAGATGAGCACTGCCCCTTAGAGTCAAGAACAACTAGCACATATGTTGGAGGGGAACCTTTACCTTTACCTTAACTTTACCTTTTACCTTAATTATTTGGGGGGAAATGTAGAAATTGTATTTTGCAGCTGGTAATAATTTATTCCACAAAATATATATCTTGTGACCATTGCAATACATTGTTAAACATTTTGCTAGTTTAAATAGATCAAGTAATTCCCCAGTCCCATGCATTTTTAAATATGCTTGCAGTCTTTGAAGTTCCAGATGTTTATTAACTCATTGGTGCCACCAAGCACACAGTGTAAAACAATAATGTAGAATTACTTCTGTATTGCAGTTTAAATTGAGCAATAAACCAAGAAGAGAACTTGTAGTAGTATAATTAAGGCCATAATGAAGGTGAAGGAATAACTTGATAATTCTTCTGTTTGCAATTTGATATTAAATTGCATTACCTACAAAGTGGCAAGCAAAGGGACAAAGTTTTAAATGCTAATTAAACATATGTTGCCGAGTGAAACAAACAGCAATCAAGAAGAAGGTAATAAAACTTGATAAAACTGGAGGAACAAAAAATGTGAAAGGAAAAATGCAGACAATTACAATATACTCCCTGGAAATAATTAGGAAAAATTAGAAAAGCAGTTAATAATATAAGAGATTTCTTCAATATTTTGATCAATAATTCACTAAGCCAACATTATTTTTTTTACTGTTACATAGAATGTGATTGCACATCATCAGCACCTTTTCCAAATATTTGATGTAATTAGTACCATTTGATATCCATTTCCAGCAATGTATCTACTTGCTAACTCAAGCATTCAACATCATTTTTAATCTACATGGATGGGATTGGGATATTATTCTTGTTTCCTTTATGCTGTGTTTTGCAGAGATATTGCACAGTAAAATGTACTGGATCGTGTTTTAGGTCTGGGTGGATGGGTGGGAAAGATCAGTGCCAGTGTTAAACAGGCAAAAATAATAGAATTCTCTCTTTTGGCCATTCATTGAAAATCTCACATACTTTTTTCTTTTTAAGCATAGAGGGTAAAAGGGTTGCTTTGCAGAGACAAGGAAGGTCTGGAAAGTGATTGACTTGTTTCAGGCAGACCTCCTGTTCTTTCCTTGCTGCCAGAGGTTCAGGCAGGGCAGGGCAATGAATCTGTCTTGGAAACTGAAGGAGCACTGTGGAGCTAGCAGTGAATGAATCAAGGAGAAAAATCAAGCCCTAATAACAAAGACTATCTGTGAGGACAGAAACTAACAATCCAGCCCTTTGTATGTAACAGCCCCAGGATTTCAATCTTAAATCTCTTTCTCCTGTCCTTATATGGCAAAGAACTTCTTGCAGCTCGTTTATCAATCTTAGAAGCAGAGGATACTTGCATGTGTTTTGGATAACAACCATGTCTCAAATCAGGGTCTTTGCTTCAGGGCTTTGTCAACTTCAGCCTTCAAACTTTGGAACAGGTAATAGGACCTTGAAAAGTGGCCTTGAAATAGCTCTTCAGAAGACTAAGGAATACCTCCTTCAGAGACATCTATGTGACTGAAAACAAGGTTAGAAAGAGATCCCCCTCTTTCCATTCTCACTACTCATACCTCAAAGGAAGCATTGGGAGAATAGAAGAACATACTGGTGGAGAAGAAAAGTCAATATTTTCTTTGGATGGTAATCTAATTCAGGATAGTTCTGGGCAATGAATCCAATTCAGTCAAGACTCAGAAGTTCCATTCAGGCTTGAAAGACCTTTTATTGAGTACATCGTATCAGCACTTAGAAAGGTGAAGCTAGCTCTCAGTATTTCCCATGCTTCAGAGTAATAAAAAGAATAGAAACTTCACACACCCCTCAGGTGTCCTGGGTTATGTTGATCAATCAGTCCAGTAGCAATCAGTCCAGTAACCTTGGCCTCAGCAGATGTTTGTTGCCATAACCTTGGTTCTCATGCTGTGTCTGGTTCAGTAATGACTTGGTCCCGGTTCTATCTGGTTCTTAGAACCAGTAGTAAAATTGGCGGAAAGCTCTTCCCACCCATCCTGACATCATCAGGAGGTGATCTGCGCATGCGCAGAAGCTTCGCATGTGCAGAAGAGCATGCATGCGAGCGGAGCACACACAGGCGCGCTCCCGCTGCGAACCACTAGTAAAAGTATGTAGAACCCATCCTGGTCTGGTTGATGTTTTGTCTAGCAGAGTAAGGCACCACATTCCAGTCCATTCTAACTTCCCCCTCCCCCCAGTGAGTGGCAACTAAGAAACGAAGCAAAAGTAAATATGACTTTGGTCAAAGTCATTTCGAAGTTGACAATGAGATAGATGGAGGACTAGGACTTGTAAGGCTTCTTCTTTGTGCTCATATATTTCTGGTATTTCCTCACTGATCCGAAGTCCTCACAAAGCACTTTGAAATACCAACAAATGGGTCAGCGTTCGGAAAAAAGAAAATAGATTTTCTTAATTGGCAGTATTTGCAGTGGGCTACTGTATTCATGATAATGTGGGTAAGTTCAGCCTAGTACAGGGTGGCTTACTATAAGCAAAAGGAAGATTGGATCCATGGGTACTAAGGGATTGATTGAAAAGAAAAGTGATAATGAGAACACAGTGAAGTGTCATATTATCACATAGGTTTTTTTATTCACTAATCAGTATACTACAAAAACATACAGTCGGTCTGTGAAATGCTGATCCTACTTTGCCTTCTATAGCCAATACATTCACTTTTTTAAAGTTCTTAATCATTTGTATGACTTCAAAGCCATTTTTTTTGCCATCAAGAGAAAAGAAATAATGGGTGAAATTATTATTGTTAAAACAACAATATTTAATTTTAAAACAATGTTTAATTTCAAAATGAAATTAACTTTAAAATCTCATTTAAGAAACTCTGTGTTATCTCAGATGATTCTGGATATTCCACATATATTTTCTCCTTAAAAATCATATTGCTGGCACTGTAGAATTAACATCTAAATTGCCCAAGGTTCTATTTTTCTTTCTTATTCATAGAAGTCTCTTCTCATTGTGCTCTTTTTTCCCTATCAAAACCAATCCATGTTAATGTATTTCTGACTGATCATAAGTTTCCAAACTAAAATTTAAAATATAGTATTATTTAATGTCATTTGATAAGGTCTTTCCTCTAAATTAATACAAATGAAATTGTCTCCAACTAATGTTTAAGTTAGGAAATGTAAGGTATGAAACAATTTACGTTTTTTTCCCATTTTAGGAAAAAATCCCAATATATTGTGCAAACTAAATAGATATTGTTTAGTTCACAGTCTATTTTTATGGTTTTTTGCTCCTATAAGATGAGAATAGCAAAAGTATAATTGGGTCACTAATTAAATGTCAGGCATAAATTGTCTAGTAAAATTGGAAGTTAACCAGTTATAAGAACATTTGTGACTAGATAACTACTATGGCTCAAGAGATTCCAAGTAGCTAATCTGGCTTTAAATAACTTGCCCTTTTCTGTTCATCACTTATTTCCATTATTATCTGAAATGTAATAACCAAGATAATTTCCATTTTGCCTTAACAGAGTTTATATGTAGTCTGTTTAATTATATTTTTTATGAAATTCTGTTGCTGATAATCGCTTAATGTTTAGTAAATGAATTGGAAATCTTATGAATGTGATTATTTTTAGAGGTAGTCCTGCTCAATTATGTGCAGGTATATGCAAATATGTGTAAGTAATCAGACCCTTTAGTGGGACGGTACAACTCATTGATTGCAGTAATTCTAATCTAAAAAAAGGCCTGACTCTGGTTTTAAACTACAGCTAAATCAAAAATATAACTCATTTAGCAAGTACAACTTAAGACACCTCTTGATTTGCTTTTTAAAAAAATTTATGTGTGAGTGGAAAGTAATTTATCAGTGTTTCCTAAAACTGAAATCATGGTTCAAAGGCTTAATATTTAAATCTGGTCTATGTATTTATTTCACAGTTCTGCTCTGGTTGAAACCAGTTTTTTCATACTTTGCTTTATGAATAAAATGAATAGAACCAATTGTTCACAGCTGAAGTTCTTCCATGACAAAGGTTCTCAAATCCATAGCCTATGAGTCTTGTTGAAGAAATCTACAGAACATTTGCCTAATAACCAAGAAGTCTACTTAATCTCAGATTTAAGTTTCCCCCTTTCCCCTGGCTCCATGATATAATGATGAACTATAGGAGTTGACCAGCAAGTTAGATTTCTAAACTGCAGGTAGAAGGAAACTTAACTCATATGCCAATTGAAACTTAATGCTTTGGTGTTTCATAGTATAAAACAGCAGGCCCCCAAGTTCAGTACGTGCTACTACCATGTTTCCCCAAAAATAAGACCGGGTCTTATATTAATTTTTGGTCCAAAAGATGCATTAGGGCTTATTTTCTGGTTAAATCTTATTTTGGGGGAAATACGGTACTAAATGCATCCATCTGGCTGACAATTTTAACGGGCTTATTTTGGGGGTAGGGCTTATATTACGAGCATCCTGAATAATCATGCTAGGACTTATTTTCCAACTGGGTCTTATTTTCGGGGAAACAGGGTATGAGGGTCTCAAAGTCTTAAGTCTTCCTGGAGTTCTATAACAACATCTTCAAAGAGTTGTGTATGTATTTTAAAATATTCATATAGCCACCCATCTTAAAACAACTGTTCTGTTCTCCCCTTTCGGTAAAACAAACGAATCCACAAACGTAGCTATACAAGGGTTAATCTTTTCAAAATAGTCTTTATAATTTTAAATCTTCAGGGGTTTTAATTTTGTTTTAATATTAATCTAATTTTTATTCTGTACTGTTTTAATATTGTTGTGAGCCGCCTCGAGTCCTCTGGGAGAAGGGCAGCATATAAAACTAATAAATAAATAAATAAATAAATAAATAAATAAATAAATAAATAAATAAATAACAGCACAACCTAGCTTGCATCGGAATCTATTGATTCTATGAAGAATCTATTGATCTATTGATTTTATGAAGGATCTATTGATTCTTCATAGATTTATTCATAATCTATGTGAAACCCATAGCTCTTTGGACATAATTGTTTGAAATCCTGCATGTGAGGTGATGGAGTGGGAATGAGGAAGCTATCCCTGTTGTCCTTCTACCTTGTTCTCTTCAACCCCTACAATTGGGTTGTAGCAATTGTAGCAGGAGCCTCTGCTAATGATGGATTCAACACTGTGTTTCAGTGTATGTCCTACTGATTTCCCAGTGTGGCACCTATATTCTATAATCTCTATGCAGCTTTCTTCAGCTTGGTGCCCTCTTGTTGTCAGAAAATGCATTAATACACATTTTGGCTTAATGTAGCAATACTGACATCAATAACCAGCAGAGGATTTACTTTACATCATCAAACATATTAACATTAATAAACATATATTACCTAACTGATCTAATCTAATATAGATTGCATATGATTATATTTTGTGATTAATATAAAGCTTTCTGAAATGCCAAAAAAGGAAGCTGTTATGATATTCTTCCTTCAGCATTCCATGAAGAAAGATGAGAGGAAGAAGCTGACTGAAAAATATCCAATAACTTTTAAAAAAATTAAAGAGGGTTCAACTTAAAAAAAAATCCGTGCAGCTTCCACTTCCCTCTTTAACTACCACTCCATTTGGAGAATGGGTCTTTTTTAATCTTAGAAGACGTGCTTCCTTTTCATGTCTCCACTTCTCCTTCCACCCTTGGAGAAGTGGAAAGAGGCATTTCTTTGCTGCTAATTCTCAAAACTCAGTGAGATAGTCATTAATAGCAGAAAATCCACTTCTCCAGACAGATGAAGTGGTGATGAAAGAAAAGGGAAATGAATCTCTTCTCTCCACTGACTCTCTCACCATGGATGATAATGGGGGAGAGAAGCCGTGCAGACCAGGGGTTTGGTGTCAATCCTTTGATCTCAGGAATCCAGTGGTGAAATCCAAATTTTTTTACTACCGGTTCTGTGGGCGTGGCTTGGTGGGCATGGCATGGCTTGGTGGGTGTGGCTTGGTGGGTGTGGCAGGGGAAGGATACTGCAAAAACTCCATTCCCACCCCACTCCAGGGGAATGAAATTGCAAAATCTCCATTCCAATCCCACTCTGGGGCCAGCCAGAGGTGATATTTGCCGGTTCTCCAAACTACTCAAAATTTCCGGTACTCCAGAACCTGTCAGAACTTGCTGGATTTCACCCCTGCAGGGATTTCATAGGTCTTCTACTTCCAGAAAATAGCACAAAAAGAGATGTTCTTTATTATGTCTCTCAGATCTCTGTCCTGTTCCAAATAGAGCCCCTATTCAACTTCATTGCTGAGACAGAATAGGGGTTACAAATGTACTCATTTGGCCATCATTTGAAGCCAACATTGCTTTTTGCCAGTTTCTGCATTGGATAGTAGCAGTTTAGCAGCACACTGTCTGACTTTTTTTTTAATTTCTGAGTAATAAAGGAAACTAAAGTTAGGTAAAAGATAAAGGTTCCACTCGCACAGATATGCTAGTTGTTCCCGACTCTAGGGAACAGTGCTCATCTCCATTTCAAAGCCCAAGAGCCAGCGCTGTCCAAAGATGTCTCAGTGGTCATGTGGCCGGCATGACTAAATGCCAAAGGTGCACAGAACGCTGTTACCTTTCTACCAAAGGTGGTCCCTATTTTTCTACTTGCATTTTTTACATGCTTTCGGACTGCTAGGTTGGCAGAAGCTGGGACAAGTAATGGGAGCTCACCCCACTACGCAGCACTAGGGATTCGAACCGCTGAACTGCCAACCTTTCAATTGACAAGTTCAGCGTCTTAGCCACTGAGCCACCATGTCCCTTTAGGTATAGTCAGTGAATATATGTGTGAATAGCAAAAAAAAATTAAAACAGCATTTTTAAAAAAAAAAAGAAAAAAGAAATTTTAAACAATGATTAAAACAAACTCTATTTAAGAAACATCTTAAAGGAGGAGGAAACATTTGATGTTACTTTTTTTTTAATTGGCCATACAATTTTGTCATTATTCCAGTGTTGCAATACCATGTTTCCCCAAAAATAAGACCCTGTCTTATATTTTTTTGAACCCTGAAATAAGTGCTTGGCCTTATTGCC
>JANHFM010000556.1:68434-86482 GCA_032468115.1 Grayia smithii | reverse complement strand
TAATGCAATTTAGGATTGCATTGGCTTTTTTGGCTGCCGCTGCACACTGCTGGTTCATATTTAGCTGGTTGTCCACTGAGACTCCAAGATCCCTCTCACAGTCACTGCTATTAAGCTTTGTTTCACCTAGTTTATACCTATACCCTGACAGTATAGGATCTCTGTATGGGCAGGGACTTGGACTGAAGACCTTCAAGGTCCCCTCCAACTCTATTATTCTGTTATTGAGAGTTTGAGATTGGAACTTGTGGGCATTTCTCTGAGAAACAGAATTTTGAGTTCCTTAGGTGTGTCCAAGTGCCTCTGAACAAGAACAAGCCCGAAATGTAGACCATTAAATGTTTATAAATGTATTCAGATGGTGTATGTATGTATGACTAGCTCATAAGATATTTTACAAGACATTTAAAATAAAACCGGCAAGAGCTGTCAACCGAACTGGGCCACTGTATGTACCACTAGTGATTGAATTTCTATACTCTGGCAATCTTCTAGCAAATATGTATATAAACTTATACACTTTTCTAACCTGCTATAATTTTTTCCTGTGTCTTCTAATTGCAAAACAAGGGTGGGGAAGAGAGAGAGATCCTGTTAAATCCAGAAGATCTAACAGGAGCAAATAACTATCTGCAAGTTTCCACTCCTGATTTCAGAATTTGAACTGTGTTTTGTTATCGTTCCTCCATCTGAGTTTGCGGTGCAGTTCAGAAAAAACATAATCTGAATCAATATGTGATTTTTTAAAAATTCTAAATCTTTTATTTCAGGATAGGTAATTACTGTTGAAGGGACGCGGTGGCTTACTGGCTAAGGCGCTGAGCTTGTCGATCGAAAGGTCGGCAATTTAGCGGTTCGAATCCCTAGTGCCACGTAACGGGGTGAGCTCCTGTTACTAGTCCCAGCTTCTGCCAACCTAGCAGTTTGAAAGCACGTAAAAAATGCAAGTAGAAAAATAGCGACCACCTTTGGTGGGAAGGTAACAGCGTTCTGTGTGCCTTTGGCGTTTAGTCATGCAAGCCATATGACCATGGAGACGTCTTCAGACAGCGCTGGCTCTTCGCCTTTGAAACGGAGATGAGCACCGCCCCCTAGAGTCAGGAACGACTAGCACATATGTGCAAGGGGAACATTTACCTTTACATACACACACACACACATGTTATAAAGGACACAGCTAAGTTTGCTTAGGATTTGCCTTGACCTAGGTAAGCTTTTCCACAGATTATGATCAATAATGCAACACACTGGTGGGAAAAATGAAAGATAATATTGGTTTGCCTTAGCTGGGATTTCTACAATCAGAACAAAAGGGTTGAATCTGCTAAATGAATGCAGCCAACTGACCCAGGTATTACTGAAATGGATTTGGACATAGTCTGTTGGCTAAACAACCTTACTAGCACAAATTTAGCTGAAATGGTATTATCGTTTCCTGCCTTATGTGTAATTTAAGGAAGATTTCTTTGATAGTCTCCTTTGTTAAGTAGCATCTTTTGAAAGGACTTTGGCTGAAAATCGCTCTGTTTTATTTTGCCCTTGTCACTGAAAAATGAAATTAGTGTATCCTGGCATTTCTTTTTTAGTGAACCTGGATAAAGGAGCAGAGTTCTTTGGAAATAGAGGCTACAGCTAAGAATATTGGCAGGAAACAATGGAGGATTTGGGGAAAGCAAACTAATGAAGCTGCATATTTACTGAAAGCACATGACTACTAATTGAACACTGAAGTGAAAATATAGGATGCCCTTGCAGGCTCAAGGTTACTTTGTGAACCCTCATTAGTTCTTTTTAGGAGAAAGAAAACCTAGAATTAGAGATTTATACCACATTTGTTGATTCTTTTAAAATATTGATAATCTGCCAAAGGAGAAGAGCTTAAATATGTAATAGAATATTCTTTATTGGCCAAGTGTGATTGGACACAGAAGGAATTTGCCTTCTGTGCATAAGCTCACAGTGTACATACAAACAACAAAGCGATAAGTCATAGATCATAAATCATAAGATATGATAATGAATCATTAGATACAAACAAGTGATAAATCATAAGATACCAATAGGAGAGGGTAGTAAGAAAGATGAGAATATTGGCTTGGATACCAATAAAAATATTGGCTTGGACTATCAATTTAGGAGTACCCAAATCCAGGTGACAATGGGAACAAGGAGAAACAGAAAATCATCACTCTTTGCTGCTGTCTAATGGATTCGGGCAGCCCAAATCTGATCCAGCCCTTGATCCAGAGACAACAAGCAAAAGTGTGACTTTTTTTCCCCCCACTCAATTCCACCCTCTTTTAGTAGCTTGCCTCTTAAATTGCATGGTATTTCCAAGTGTAACTTCCTTTTCAGGACTCCCTTGAGGAGAAGAGAGAGGAGTGTATGAAAATCCCATCTGACAAATTCTTCATTAAGCTTTGGATGTTTGTACATGGCTGATAATATTTAAAAAGTGAGCATCACTTACAAGTTATTGGAATCCAAACCATTTTCCAGGATAAATGGAGGGATTGGAAATGTTCCTTCTCTGTAAATCTCAGGTAGTTTGATCAGGAGGTGTCTTTGAAGCTTTTTTCTTCCATATTTAAAAATTACTTTAATTAATTGGGTTGCACAATATTCAAAACAGCTGTATGGATATTTCTAACAGAAACATTTGTTCCAAGTAGTTTTTCTCAGTGCTCTAGTTCTGAATGGAAGACAAAACTGTTATACTCTTCTGAGATTCTTGATTTCTGTGACCTGCTTGCTATTTTGTGAAGGATGATTTGTTTCTCAGTTTTGTCAGCTGTTTAAGTTGCGTTGTCCAAGCCAGCAAAGGAGCAGGGATCAGTTCTATTTCTATGTTTGACTGAGCCTTGGGACAATGAGTGGGGAGAAGTAGCTGCCATTTAAGCACATGCTCAGAGGTTCACTCATGCTCAGTTCCAGCTCCTAAGAGATTCAGTGATCAGGCTGAGTGCTGCCTCTGCATCCAGGGAGGGTTCAAAATGGCCTGTCCAAAATGTGTGAGCCAATGGAGAACTCTCCCCCATAGCCCTCTGCTTTCTTTGAGAAGGGCGGAAAGCATGGTGCTTAGCAAATCTCCACCAGCACAGTCTTCCTGTGCTTCCAAAATGGGGCTGGCAGAATTTCTGCCCTCAAATAAGAATAGCAGTTAGGTGAGTGAGAAGGAAAGACGGGGAAGGGGTATGCCGCCCCCTGGTGTATGCCCTTCTCCTCATCCTATCAAGTATGGATCCTCCTCCTCCTCCTCCTCCTCCTCCTCCTCCGCATCATCCTCCTCCTCATTATTTCCCTTCTTCTGTGCTCATTGGATGGCTTTGCATTTGGCCCCAAGAGTAGCAGTACAAGCAGCAGTGAACAATCACCCCTGTGTGGACCAAATGCAGTTCCTTCCAATACCAGAAGTTTGGTGCATGTGTTTCTGCCAGTGCTGGGGGTGCTGCTTCCACAAATGTAGAGGGGCAACAAAAAAACAGAGGAAGGGGAAGAATTTGTGGGGTGGGAGATAGGAGAGGCAAAGATGGAACAACAGGTATAGTGAGTAGAAGGATAATTTTGGTGGAAGGCAACAGCAATGGGTGAGGGTTACTGGTGGGAATCCAGATTTCCTTGTTCGCTGAAAAACCCTGACAACCTCTTAGAAGGAAGCCAGAGAGCAATTTTGATTGATCACGATCACATTTTGTAAAATATGCAATGTCTGAAGGTTATTGTCCCTCAGGCATTTCTCTAATTGAATTACCCAAAACATGGTTGTGCTGGGTTTTATAAGGTATCGCTCTATAATTTACTTTGGGGTGCTGCTAGTTAATATTTTGTATATTTTGTTTCTTGGGGAGGGGTTGCCAATTTTTTTTTCATTTAATCTCCCATGTTTACATTTATATTAGACTAGTTTTAAAAGCATTGCAGTATTTTTGCCAGAATTATACATAAAAAGCTGTGTTGAAGATGTATAGCATCAGCATAAAAGTCCTACTCCTTTTGTTTCTGAGGGTCCTTCTCAGTTTTCTTGATTTTGATTTCTCTGAATAATTTAGGACAGTGAGAGTGTTACTTATACAGTTGAGAAGATAATCGAAACAGATTCAACATTGTGAATGAATAATGTTAACATAATACAATATATATGCAATGGCAGGCATCCATTATCTGGGTTGGTCAATTATTTATTTCTTTGAAAAAGTAGAGCCATTTCCCCAATGAGCCGCTCAATGAACATTATTGCCATAGGCATCTGTAGTTTGCAATGTTTAAAGTGCATTTTTAAAGACCTGCTAATTACCCATTTAATTACAAGTCCAGGCTTAGAGAATGCATTTGCTTTTGTAAGCAGTTATTTATCAGAAAGCACACTTTTCCTAATGCTTTTGTGTCTTCTTTCTACAAATTACATTACAGACAGATTTAATTTTGAGCTAATTAGGCATGAATATAAAAGAAGCCGTGTGAGGCACTAAGGACAGTGAATCTATCCATATAAGTTATATTTCTGTGAAGTTAGATTTGGTGATAAGTTTGCATCTAAATATTCATTCACTTTGGCATCAGATGTTCTATTAAGCTATAATGTGGTTTGCTTGTTTGCGGCTTGCAAAATATATGAATCTAGCTATGATGGTTTAACAAAAATCATGTATTTTCAATTATTTGTGAACCAACCATACAGAAGATACTTGCGTGCAGATAAAGGGTATTGGGCTAAACTGTGTAAAATACCAAGATTACTTCTAGAGCAATGGACTTGATGACAAAGTCACAAGTGAATTTTTATGGCATGTTGAAATCTGACAGAATTGTTCTTGGAGGCCTTTTAAAACTGAATGTGTGCTCAACTGGTTTATTTCCAATTCTGCATGAAAAAGAAAAGAAAAACAGAAAAGGTGTGCAAAGCCATAATGTTGGTTATAATGTGTGATGGTTACATATGTTTGTTTTGCTGGCAAGCAAAGTCTGCATTCAGTAGATGCAAGCACACTCAATAAAAAGGCCAATCATCCTATCTGACAAGGAACTCATGACTTTCACAAGCAAAAATCTTGTTATTATTATTTTTTTTTTAAATCGCAGTTCTGCTTGAATTCTTATACTGAACAGTATCTAGTGATGTATTCCACTAATCCTACCAGCAAAATGGATTCCTTCCCCCCAGCTTCTCCTCATGCATGATTCCAAATTTGCTTTCAAAGGGTTGAGAGACTAAAATAGATTTGGGACGTACATGACGATGCATGGAGAAAAGAACTGGGATTCAATGGAAATCTATCTAGAGGCACGGTGGCGCAGTGGTTAGAGTGCAGTACTGCAGGCTACTTCCACTGCTCACCAACTGCCAGTAGTTTGGCAGATCAAATCTCAACAGGCTCAAGGCTGACTCAGCCTTCCATCCTTCCGAGGTCGGTAAAATGAGGACCCAGATTGTTGGGGGCAATATGCTGACTCTATAAACCGCTTAGAGAGGACTATAAAAGCACTGTGAAGCAATATATAAGTCTAAGTGCTATTGCTATTGCTATTTACCTAAAGTGGACTATAGCCTTAGGTCTATAGTCTCTCTTTTTGCATAAGTGGAACAAATACATAAAATGATGGTTGTGGGAACCTGTGTTCTGAAGAACAAGTCTTGTAAGATGTCAAGGCGCAGCTCCTAGGTAGGCTGGGCTGCTATCATTTATGCTAGAATTCCAAAGAAGTTCATTGCAAGCTCCTGCTTTAGTAAGTGATTCATGCAGAAACATAGTTAATAGCTTTAAAATATAGCATCCAAACAGGAAATTGAAGGCAGGACCCTTTCTTGTCGATGGCCTCTTCTTGCATAATAAGAAAAAACAAGTTTCCAGGATACAGAAGAAATTGTAATGGGCCTTTCAATTGAATGGGATTAAACCGAAATTTCATTATGTTTTGTGTAGATTCATCATGACATTAAAGGTGAGTTTCCAGTTTTCATATTAGAAAAATCAACTTAAAAGGAAATGCACAATGGAAAGAGACTGTAATGGATTGGGTGTATGTATTATTGTATTTGATTCTACCTACTAGGCAATAACATGAGATCTGCCACACACAAAGCACATGCACTGATCTGTGCTCTTTTTTCTGAAGCATTGCTTGGAGTTTTTTCCCCCCCAAGAATATCCAATATTATCATGATCACATCCATCCTTAATAAATAACAGTAGCTTATTCAAATTTGTCCCTAAGTCTATCACATGGACCCTAGGCAATTGAGGGGCAGGTTTCTACCTTAAAGTATAAATATTTCCCCACTTAAATTTATATATCCTACCTCATTTATAGTTTTAACAAAACTATCATGTTGTGTTTGCATCTTTACAGTGTTTTTAAATGTATTTCTTGCAAAGAAAAGAAAAAAAGGTTTGTGTGTTGCTTTTAGCTTTTCTCCCAAGATCGGCTTACAGTGGGCGATACCCTTTCAAATATCCCCTTTCTTGAAATAGTATTGCCCAGTAGCAATGACACTGTGAACAGATGCTGTAAGTATTTTATATCATCTTTCTGACAGGCTTCAAGTCTGGTCATTCTCACAATCTGGGTTGGGAAGAAAATATAGATGAGTGACACCCAATTATTATGGCAAACATACAGATTTTATGAAGAAGAGCATTATCTAGATTTAAAGCAAACAAACACACATAAATAAATAGTTAAGAGCTTTCTAGGAAAACAGCAATCTAAGAATTCCTAAATGCTACAAGACTGTTGGAGAAGCTTTGCTCCAAGTTATTTCTCTTAATGAAACAAATCCTTGTGGGATTCAGTTCAAGGTACTTTCAGTGATAAGAGTGAATAATTATCTGGCACTTCATATATTAGGGTTGGGGGTAGATGTCATTATTATTATTACATATTAAACACTACCTCTGTGATCTTCTTCTGTTTTTAAATGGATTTAAATGCATGTCATTGTTCTCTTGGTTTACTGACAAATTGGTTGTATCAGAGGTGAAATCCAGCAGGTTCTAACAGGTTCTGGAGAACCGGTAGCGGAAATTTTGAGTAGTTCAGAGAACTGGCAAATACCCCCTCTGGCTAGCCCCAGAGTGGGGAGGGAATGGAGATTTTGCAATATCCTTCCCCTACCACGCCCACCAAGCCATGCCCACAGAACCGGTAGGGAAAATTTTGGATTTCACCCCTGGGTTGTATGCCCTGAATATTATTTTAGAGAAACCAGTTAACTCCAATGCAAGGTATTAAATGTAATCCAACTATTTCCTTAATGGGTATTTTAGATCTAGCCAACTATTGGATTCTCCAGTGCCAGCATATAAATCTTTACCAACTGTGACAAAGTAGAACTTCTATGTTACTATTACAGTCAGCCATGCCAAAATTAATATTTTGGCTAGATGTGCCAAGGCATATAATATAGCATGATATGTCTTCAATATTACAAGAGAGTATTCTGTCACATGCATACTACAGGAAATGTCAGTAGGGATGTCAGTATGGTATTTCACTGAATTTGCATTTATGAAAGCTGCTTGTGCGGGTAAGCAAGGGTGGTGTTCTGGAATGCTTGTAATTACAACATTTCATATTCCCAGGAAAAATGAGCCATTGGTAATAACTGCTGTTTGTTTGAACAAAGAAGCAATTGTCCATTTATAACAATTCACATACAAATACTGGAAGCAGATTTTTGGTAAGCTATAAAAGAGTGAAAAATGTAGAGGGCCCAAGAAGATAACAGAAGAAGAAAGCACACGATGACAAAAACAGTCAAAGGGGAAAATGTGGGGAAAGTCACATAAAGGTAAAGAGTTAAAAAATAGAGAAAAAACATTTACGTGTACAGAAGGTAGAGGAAAGTTGTTAGATCTTCAGGCTATATGAATACAACACCTCCATGCTGAATTCTCTGGACCTAAGCAGAAAGAATCAAAAGTCAGCTTCCTGTCTTGTTGGAACATAGTTTGAGGAACAAGGTGTTCTTGATCTCTGATGTATGGGCATGTTTCTGCTGTCTGCCATCTAAACCCTAGATGTATTCTCTGGTTTGGTTCTTTAGTTTTGCCCCCTGATCCTTGATGTTATTGAAATATCACACAAAAACGTGAAAAAGTTAGTAGTTGGGAAGAAAAATAAAACAATAGGAGTGACATACAGTAGAAGGAAGAAGCGAAGTCAAATCTATAGTCCATTATAGGTCTCCAGGATAGAGTACAGTTAGGCAGAAGTGAAAAAAAAGCAGATGGCATAATGTAAGCCCCATCCTTACATACATATTTCGGTATTGTTGCTGAATGCAAATAGGTTAATTCAGGGGTCTTACATCATGAGACATGTGTTATTATTTGTTCCACCCCTCATTGTGATCTATGGATGAATAACTTGTGTGTTACTGAGAAGAGGGCAGGTGCTAGAGTCTGACAAACTTATTGGCTATATAATCTAAAGTCTGACAAATCTGTTGTGCCACTTTAGAGATCCTGACTCAATTTAGATATTGCATTTGGATGTGCTTTCCTTAACTGTGGCTTATAGAATAGGCCACAGTTGGTTGAGTGTGTACAACATTCTAAGTAGATGTCAGATAAAAGGCTTTATGGACATTGGTAGGAGATGGAAAGAAATATAAATGGTATCAAGGAAACTAAAGGTCAGAGATAGATGCTCAGGACCACAAAAATAACTTTTCCAAATGTGTTCAAAGGAAGAAAAAAATGGTACACCAACAAAAAGTAAAAATAGAAAATGCTATAAAATAATAAAGGCAGAGCAAGTCACTTCCCATTTTAGTAACAAGATAATACTGTATTATATGTGTCCCACCAAGCAGCCATGAAGAATGAGCGTAATTTTTCAGAGCTCTGTGAAGCTCCTGGGATGGTAAAGAAAATTATAAGTAATTTGGTTAAATTTCATTTAGAAAATCCTGGTGAGCTAATGAAGTGATAAATGACTGAAGGGAGCAATAGGCTTATCCTAAAAAAGTGGCAAAGCCATGGAATTACCAAACTATCGAGGTGTAAGTGTCTATAGATGCAGTTGAATTTCAGGAACAAATTAGGAATTCTGCTGGAGTACCATCCAATGGCATAACCACTTGAGTTTCTTGGGCTCATCTTAGCACTAGTGTTGGAATTCTTCAGGCTATTAATGCTGGGGAATCTACATGGCCTTTAGGCTGGGGTCAAAAATGGCTCAGGATATCCTGGCATCTGACAATTACGTCCTTAATGCAAATAACATCAGACCCAACCCATCTAAATGAACAGATGCTAGATCCTGTTTTCACCTCAAAGCATTTTATGGATAATCTGAAGGTTTGGTTACTAATTGTTTGTCATGATCAGATCACTATTTTGTCAGTCTGCTAGTGTCCACAATTAAGTTCTGCAGTGGTGTCATATGTAATGGCATGTGGGAATGACCTTGGGAGACAGGTCAAAGAGATGCTGCTTAAGGAATGGTCAGAACAGGCATCTGAGCCCTCAAAATGTGGGCAAAGTAAAAAGGCTCAAAAGAGACCCTTAGTTTCTCAGATTTTAAAGAGATAGGAGAGATATGTGCTCCCAAACTTGCAAGATTGTATTAAGGTAATTTACAATAACCTAGAATTAGCTCATATGATAATGTTTCCTGTATGGCTTACCTAATAAGACTGACAGATCGGATACCAGACAATTTATGAGCATCAATGTCCTGGCAGCAAAATGGTTGTTGAAGTAATGGGAAAGAATCCTTTTGTATATTCATCAACAGACACTCATGCCCTCATTAGGACTAGGTTGGATGATTCAATATACCATACCTGATACTACCCACAAATACTATCCTTGCTCTCTGATTAATGTCAGATTGTTCAGTGGTATAACACCTATGTTTACCAATTCTGCAGTGGCTTCCAATTCAGGATACTTTTTTTAACTTATAAAGCCCATAGGCTCTGGTCCCAGAATATCTATGTCTCCTCCATGTTGACTCTCAATGATTTCTTCATTCTACTTTTAAGGGGATAGTCCAGATTCCTTCAGTTTAGGAAGTGAAAAGGGGAGAGACCCAGAAGCAGTGCTTCTCCGTTGCTACCTCAGCCCTCTGGAATAATAAGCTTCTGCCAAAGATTAAATTGTCTCTTTAAATATCTTCTGGAAAACTGTCAAACCAGGGCTGTTCCAACAACTCTTTGGAGGTTAATGTCTGCTTTTTGCTTGCCTTCTGTTTTGCAATGGGCTATCTTAATTTTGTATTGTGTTTAATGAGTGTTATAATGAGGCTTATTGTTTTGCTGTTTTTATGCTTTGTGAACTGCCTGGAGATACATAAGTGTGATACACAAGTAATAGAGAGAGAGAGAGAAAAAAAAGAGGAAGGTCAGTTTTAGAGTATGTTTTAAAGAGGTTGAGCTGGAAGTACCCTAAAAATGATGTGATAGTAAGCATGGATTTGTCAAGAGCAAATCTTTCAAGATCAACATTATTTCATTTTGATTGGGTGATTTCCTAAACACATTATGGAAATGCTGTAGATGCAATGCATCATGATTTCAGCAAAGCATTTAACAAAGTGCTCCATGACATGCTGGTAAGCAAGCTTTTTGATTGTGATTGGATGGCATGACAATTATATTGAAAATGTACTCATCAAACATCAGTAGTTTTTCATCATTGGAGCAAGATGCCACAGGGTTCGTTCTGAGCCTGCACTGTTCAACATTTTTATTACAAACTTGGATGAATAGGTAGAGGGAATGCTTATTGCATTTGCAGATGGTACAAATTAGTTGGAAGAAGTAACGCTGCAGCAGTCAGAAATAAAATTTAAACTGATTTTGATCAGTTGGAGAAATGGTGAAATAACAGAATGAAATTTAGTAGAGACAAATACAGTTATGCACTGAGGAAGCACAAATCAAATGTACAGATACAGAATGCCTTTATTGGCTTGGGAATAATAATTTGGGAAAGATTTTTGAATAGCAGCAAATTAAAAATGAGTCACCCATGTAACATGACTGCGAACAAAAAAAGGAAATCAAATTTTAGGTTGCATTAGGAAAAATACGATTTTCATATCACAGGAAATAATATTTATAATTTAACAAATATTTATTCTGTCCTGATCAGATCCCATCTCAAATATTGTGCCCAGATCTTGGCACCTGAACATTAGAAACAATTCAGGCAAACTGGAATAGGTTCTGAGAAGGGCTTTAAGGATTATCAGGGAAACAAAAACTAAATCCTATGAAGGAAGCTTGAAGAAAAAGAAGAAAAAACACTGAGTGGAGGAGAATGTTTGCCTTTGAGAAGACAAGACCAAGGAGGGAATATGAACGAATTCCTCAGATGTCTCTAATAATATCATACAGAAAGTTGTACTCTATTCTCTGCTATTTCTCAATGCAAGACATCAAATCACAGCATGAAGAAATATTTCGACTGTTAAGACTGTTAGAAAATAGTAAAAAAATAATAATAAATCAGCCAAGAACCAAGTAGAATTGGTAGACTTCTCTTAATTGGATCTCTTCAAGAAGAGACTAGACAACCATTTATAACCCCTTCTCCCTCCCCATTTGCCAATCTCAAATTTGACTAATAAATGTTATACTACAGGCTTTAAGAGACAATGTCAAAACATATTCAGTGCTTGCTTTTTCCATTACTAGTTTATGTAGAATGACTCACACTGACATTTCCCTTATTAAGTGATAGATGTACAAGGGACCAGCTAACCCATAATCTTACTTGCAGGATACTTCAGAAATTCCAGTATTTATCTCTAAATGTTTATGTCAACAATATTCTACTGTTAATACAGTAATCCCTGCTATAGTACAATAGAACGGCTGGTATTAAATCATTAAACTGGCACAGCTTTCAGTCAAAGCAAAAGTGACAACTAACTTGTTTTTAATGCCTAGGCATATGTCACTTTTTTCAGCCTCTAAATGTCTTTAATTTGTGCACATGGGATGAGTGACATTTTCACGTGGAAACAATTGTGTTCTATTTTTGGGTCGAGAGAGCTGCTTTATCCTGTGAAAAAGTAGTAATCGCATATCTTGTATTTATTAACACTTCTGATTTTCACTTATTATTCTGATATTTATTTCTTGGATAATTGAGTTGTTGATATGCAACTTCCCATAAAATAGTCCATTTGTGATCAGCAATCCATCTCCTTGTATAGTCAGATAAGCTGGGGTGTTTTGTTATTGCTAGGATCAAATTCTGTTTTCACAGAACACAGATAAAAATGATAATCAGATTCTATTAGTATTATGTATGTTTTATGACAAAGCAGAACAAGTTAAGTAGGAAAATTTCCACATTTTGGAAAGTTCCACATTTTGAAGAAGTCAGGGATATGCATACCTTAGTATTTCTGGAGGAAAAAAAAGAATTGGCCAGCAAGTACTATATACAATTGTGAATTTTTTCTATTTATTTTATGAATGCATTTGATTACTATCTGTATAGAATTCCTGCTGACAACTTAACAATGGTTATCAAAATCACCAGTTCTGATGAAAGCTGTTTAACTTTAAAGGGTTCTTGTGGAGCAGGGTGAATCTTCAATATTGAATCAAGCTGAGATCAGCTTGATCTATGAATGGCAATAACCACTGCTCTTGTGAATCAGTAGGCTGGGTAATAATAGGGACCCAATACAGACCTGTAATCAAACCAGCATGGCACCACAGTGCCCAAAAAATTGCCATGACTTTACTTTTTTTTAACATTAGAGAAGAATGTGAAAGTGAAGGGAACAAAACAAGATACTAGTAACTGGCCAGCAATCAAGGACTGATTGACTGATATACTAGATGTTCCAACTATTGGCCCAGAAGGCAAATGCTGATGTGTTGCAAGCTCCGTAGGCTTATGAATATGTCAACGTGCCTATGCCCATAAGTATTCTGGTATCCTAATAGAGTCAGACAGGCTGTTCAATCTCTGTTGCATTTTAATTGTACAATTAGGAGAGGTGTGTGACAGGCAGACTGATGGCCAAAGATAACATTGCATTTTAGAGAGGAAGAGGGAAAGGAAAGTAGTATGTAAATCCATGGGGTTCTCCCATACTACTAATTATGTTATGGGATCCAGCTGCTTTATATATGTGGTTTGTCAGAATTTTACTGTTGCTCATTTGTCCATTAAAAACACAAGAGCAGTTTGTTTCACAGACACCAGCAAATAAAAAGATGAGATTAAAGGAAGCTGTTCTAGGTAGCCCCAAGTAGTCTCCCTTGTCTTATTAATGTGATTTGCAAAATAGCTGATCATCAAGAATGGCCTTTGGCTGGAGTAAATGCTGATGTTTATAGAATTGTGAGTCATCTTCTTTTTCTTCAGAGCACGACTGTGCCACATTTGGAACAATTAGACAGCTATATCTCCCTTGTGTGGTTTATTTTGTAGGGTGGTGAAACTTTTAGTACTGCTGTAATGTAATTATGACATGGCCATTATTAATAAAAAAAAGATATTGGGGGAAAGATCTAGTTAAAACAAAACACGGCACCTATGTTGCACATGAGCAAAAGAAGCTTTATATTGTAACTCTCCAAAAACATTTCATTTAAACCTGGTTACATGATAAGATCAGTGGTGGGTTGCTCCTGATTCGGCCCGGTTCGGGCGATCCGGTAGTGGTGACGCTGTGATGTCACTGAACCGGTACTCCATGGGAGGGAGCTGGACCCACCCACACACCTGTACGTACGGTTTTCTGCCGAATGTGTGCTCCGCGCATGCACAGAGCACTTTTTTTGAGGGTTTTTTTTAATAAAGTTACTGCACATGCACAGAGTGCGTGTTTGGTGCGTGCGCAAGCGTTGCTCGTGCACATGCCACCGATCACACGCAAAGCACGTGCATGAAGAGAACCAGTAGTAATGGTAAGTAGAACCCACCCCTGGATAAGATATATTTCCCAAAGATTTCCCAAAGAATCTAAACTTTTATTTCAACTGGAAAAGTGCAGGCTGGGTGTCACAGCCTTCATTTTTTTCAGAGATTTTCTTTAATACTACCCCATTTTAAAAGTAGATATAGAATGTTAAATTTATATTCAAATTTGAACAAAAATCCCAAATCATCTCCAAATGAATTTGAACATGAGCATCGAAATCAGTTTTGTCATCATGTTTTTTCATCAAAATAAGTTTATTTATTTATTTTTATTTAGTTTATTTTTATTTATATGCCGCCCATCTCCCGAGGGAGTCAGGGAGGCTCACAGAAACATTAAAAGACAATATAACATATAAGATTAAAATTAATAATTTATATTAAAACAATTTAAAAAACAAAGAGAAATTAAAAAACCCAATCCATCAGCAGATCTGATTAAAAAGCCATGTCTTCAGATCACGACGGAAGGAGCGGAGGTCAGGGGTAGTCTGGAGGTCGGTGGGTAGTTCGTTCCAGAGGGCTGGTGCGCCCACAGAGATAGCTTGCGCCTATGGCAAGCTATCGTCCTTAGTCAGCACAGTAGCAAGCAGTTATGCTGTGATCCAAATCTATGTTCAGAAGTTTTTTTAACCCTCATAGAAACTAAATTGACTTGGTTTTAAATTCCCATCCTTTCCATTTATACACCTCATTCTTTCTTCCGTGTTTATATTGCCCTCTCCCAAGTCTTAAAGTAGTATACAATAAAAAAATGATCTATGACAACCCATCAAACCCTAATTATCAACACCATAAAACCTGCAGCTCCTAAAATAAATTAGTAAAGATTACCTAAAAAATTGCTAGATGTTTCACTTCAGAGAACCATAGTCATTCATCATGGTCATTTAGAAGTGCATCATCAAATCATTATTTAGAGGAAAAAAATACAGAAAAAAAGAGGAGAACTGACACAGTTGTGAATGGACAGAAATGGAGACTTTTTGAAATTAAGAGAAGAAAGGAGCACCACTGGCTGTCTCTAGTTCAATACACACTCCTTATATATTATGGATTTTTATCTGCTATCTCTGTTAGCTCCTTTTTAATTCATCCATCATCACCTCTGTGAATAGGATGAATGAAAGAGAGTTTTATCATAGGACCACTATAATCATATGCAAATTTGTTTGAGCATCTATCTGCTCAATGAAATTTACTTGAATCAACCCACCACTTCACCTCTGAATAACATTTATTCCATACCCAGCCTATAAATGTGTTCCTGAATATTTGCATTTTGTATCCAATTTTACAAAATGCTGTACTTAATGGTTTGCAGTTTATGAGTTGGATTAGCGTAACATATTCTGAGAAAGTAGGTTTATCACTTTCTTTTCTGGTCATTTGCTAGCTTAAGACAAATACACTAGCTTTGGATACCTGTTGATTCTGCCATCTGTTTTAGCAAGCAAAATCCAATTGTAAAGCTTGTCTTATGTGAATAATATTATTTATTTATTTATTTATTTATTTATTGCATTTATATGCCGCCCCCTCTCCCGAAAGACTCGGGGCGGCTTACAATAAAAACAACAACAATAATAATAATTAAAACCAATTAAAATAAATGCAATTCAAAATTCCCAATAGAGGTCTTAATCTTATATAGAGAGTCAATTTATTGTAGCAGTTAACGTACCAAGCTAGAATCTGGGAGATCTGGGAGTTCTGGTTCGGTCTTCCTCACAAAGGCAACGGGATGACCTTGATTCGTCACTATCTTTCACCCCTAGGAAGAGGAAAGGGGCAAACAATATCAACCAACAAATAAATTAATAAATAATTTGCTTTATGCGGAATCTGCTTAACCTATATTGAAACTGTGGAATCCTATAAAAGCTGATCCAGTTCATCATACTCAATTATGTTGTCTTCTGAGTGATTCAGGCCTATATAGAGAAACACTTGATTTACAGTGATGAAAGTCAAGGCCAGATTTTTTTAGAATGTCAGTTATGAGCTGTAGTTATAAACGCTTCTCAGCACATTTTGTGGTAAAATATGCATTCAGAGATATAAGAACAAATCTATATATGAAAAAAAACAAAATAAAATAGCATACCTACATTTTAGAATGCATAAGAGTTAGGAGTAATTTGAATATTCTCTATATTATTGACTGTGAAATGGTACAGTGAAATTAAATCATATTACTCTCAGGTAGAAATATCATATATCTAATTCTAAAAACATTTTCAGATGTATAGATATGTGCAAATGTGGCTTCTCCATAAAATTCTGCTCCAGGCAAGAAAATTCAGACTTCAATTAAACTGGGACAATTTCCACAAATGTTTTACATGGATGCATCAACCGTTGTTGGTGTGACTGGGTTATGTCATGGTTTAAAGTTGAAATGAATCATCAAAGCTAGCCCTGATTTTCACCCTCCTGAAATCCCTCAGGTATGACTTTGATTTCCAGCATATTTAGGGAAGGCTGAAATAGATCATATAATCCATTATGTTTATTTATTTGATAGATTAGTATTCCATCATTCATTGAGGAGATCGAGGTTGCTTTCATTCCGCTCCCTCCTACTTTCTCCACAACGAAGTTTGTTAAGTGACACATGCAAAATCATGTAATGAACTTTCATAGGACTAGAAACCCAGGGCCAGACCAACACTTTAACCAATGTACAACATTAGCTGGCTTTTCTGTTCCTATATTGCCCTAGAACATATACTCTATTAATATTAATGTGAATGTCTCTATTGCCTTCCTTTTTAAGATTTCACCACAGATGAAGCAAGATGCTCCTCAACCTGTCATTACATTGGCCCATCAATTCCAACTGCTCTGTAAGTACAGGTTTATTTTTCTCTTTGGCTCTCTTGCTGCAAAAGCTTATGGTGTATTTCTTTTCTCTTTCTTGTTTGTCAGCTTACAGGAGAACAATATATTCTCTCTTATTTTATCATACCTAATCAAGGATTTCATGCCCAGAGGAGTGAAGCAGACTTAAGAAAGGCATTAGTTGTAAAACAGGTTAAGTCTATTTCTCCTTTATCCTCCTTTATATATTTATAAATATACATTTCAAACAATTTTAAACCATCTTTCTTATATCATAGGATTTCATAGTAGCTTGAAATCTCAAACATCCAAGAATAAAGTGATAAGTGTGATCGACTGTATATTTGACTACAAATTTAAATACGTAAGTTAGAAACAAAATACACCATGCTTGTTACTGAAGGTCCCTATATAGCAGAGGTCTTCAAACTTGGCAGCTTTAAGACATGTGGACTTCAACTCCCAGAATTCTCCAGTCAGCTATGCTGGAGCTATGTTGAAGTCAGCTATGCTGGAGCTATGTTGAAGCCTACATGTCTTAAAGCTGCCAGGTTTGAAGACCTCTGTTATATTGATTTCCTTGATTTATAGCAAATCCTGCTCTATCTTCTTCCTCTCACTTTCTCCCTCTCCCTGTTGTGTGTTATTTCATTAAATTGTTCCTTGTGGAGTTTTTTTCCTCATGGTTTGTGAGCCATTGCAGATGCCTCATATAGAAACAGACAACTTTAATGCAGATTGTAAATGCAACAGCGATTAATCGTCGCTACCATTTTCATAAACAACTAATGAGATAATAAAGTAAAATGGAAGCAGGGGGATATCGCAGTGCCACTAAAAGAGTACCAAGGTAAAGCTAAGTAAATCTGTTCTATCTCTTCCATGTCCTTGACATCTTCTATTATTAAAAACCCTCTGGTATCAAGGCTTAGGAAGAGCTGCTGCCTGAAACCTTGGAGCTTTATTGTCAATCATATTGAGCTGCTGGCAAGGCTGAATACTCTGAATTTAGTACTGGAGAAGAAAGAACACCTAGAACTTTCTCAAAAATACCCAACAGCACAATCAAATTACTTTCAGCAACTGTTTGCATCTGAAAACAACATATTGTCTGAAATACTGTGAGACTCAAAAAGAAATCTTCCTTTCTTCACTAATACTTGGCATTGTATTTAGGCAATTGTAAATTATTAGGGAGATACGTAAAAAATGCAAGTAGAAAAATAGGTGTGGGAAAAAATATGGGTCAGAAATGTAAAATTTACACAAGCACAAAACTTAAGAGAGAATTTTTATAAAATGTTTT
>JANHFM010000556.1:19071-30048 GCA_032468115.1 Grayia smithii | reverse complement strand
TCCATTCCCACCCCACTCTGGGGCCAGCCAGAGGTGATATTTCCCAGTTTTCCAAACTGCTCAAAATTTCCGCTACCAGTTCTCCAGAACCTGTCAGAACCTGCTGGATTTCACCCCTGCTTTACGCCTTATGCTTCTTCTCTATCACAATCACTCCAATTGTTATTTTCTTCCTTCATTTCCAGAAGTGTCTCTCTAATTCCCTACCCAATCATAAACAATAAAATATTCATCTTAATTTTCATTATTATCAAAATTAATGATAGACTTATACTTATTTTCACCTTTCCATCTGCTGTGGTTTGTCACAAACATGTTCTATTCCTTCTTTTTTGCATAAATAGTCATTTTCATAATTTCAGCCTTATTTTTCTCTTTACAATTAACATTTTTTACATTGATATAAAATTAATAATATTATCAAGTTACTTATTTTCACATTTTCATCTATTAAAATTTAATGTAGACACTCTATTCATTCATCTTTATCATATCATTTATAATCATTTTCCACCATATCTTATTTTTTCTACTTCTACCATATTATTCTTACATATTTCTTTATCATTTCCTTTTCAATGCTTTCATCTAGCTAATATCACAGTATATCTTAAAATTCTTCTCTCTTACCACTACTATAACAATTAAAATTCCATTCTAATTTTTAAAACTACCAAAAATACTATTGTTATTATATTGTCTACTTTCCCCTTCTTTCTTCATCTTTAACCATCATCTCTAAATCTTTTTAGCATCCTCTTTTCTAATAATATTTTAGACAACACTTTATCTTCCATTTATCTTTTTTTGTTGTGTTGTTTGAACCTCTCTCCCTCCTCTTTACCTTGTCTCTTCCAGATTTTCCCCTTCTTTCCTTTTGTCTGTTTCTTTTTTAGGAGGTATTTTCCCCCTTTCCTTTTTAGTCTTTTTACATTCCCAACCATTTCTATAATGCTCTCTGTCTGATTTCTATTTTTTAATATATTCTCTTCACCATCACTGGATTCTTGATTCTCATTCAAATTTCCCTCTTCCAGCTTCTCTTCATTTTCTTTTTCTATATATTTAAATGAGTTTCTTTTTTGCCTGTTAAAGATTCACACATGCTTTTGAGCAACTCCATTTTGTGACAGTTCAAAAGGTTACTAATACCTCCCCCCAATTAAGTCTTTATACACTTAGTTAAAATTTTAGGTCTGTATAATTTTCTTATTTCTCCTCTTCTTTTCTGCTTCAATTATTCCTTTATTCTTTAAAGTTAGAAAGTTCTTCTCAATTATTAATTATTATCCCAATTCAGCGACAGTCAAATCCAAATATGAAACTATCTTCCAGAAGAGAAGGAAAGTAAATAACCACCCAGATGTAAAACACAGACACTCCTTAGTTTTTCACATGGTATCCAATTCTTCTTCTATATGCCCAAGGTCAAAATTTCCAGCTACTATTTCTTCTGTTTTGTCTATTTGAATAGAATATTACAGAGCTTTTTTCTTTCCTCCAGCAGATGGCACTCTCCATTTGTACTCTGTTACAAAGCAGGCTCTTTTATCCATTTGTTTGTCAACATGTCCAAGAATTTTTTCAAAGTTCTCTTATGAATTATTATTTTCTTCCAAAAATCATTTTCTTTCCTTTTAACAATCTTTGCTTTTCCCAAATTTCCAAATCCAAAACTTTCTCTTAGATTCTTTATATCACAATCCACAACTTCTCTTTGTTCTGCATGTGTGTGATTTTTTTTCCACCAAAAGCCTGATAGCTGCTAGTCCAAGCTCAAGAATGCTTTTAAAACTTCAATTTCCACTCTTTTTTTTAGCATAAATGGCATTTATCTCACCTAGTTCTGGCACTCCATCCAATCGCCACTCCTGCCCAATTCTTCAGTCCAGTTGTCTCAGCTTCAAGATGGTCATCATAAGATGGCCCCCGCCCCTGCTGCTACTTTGGGAGAGCTGTTTCTGTTCCAGCAAGAAAATTGCCAATTCCTCGCGGTCCACGAAATGCCTCTCCTTTCTTCACCATCCCTGCAGGCTCGAAAGCCTCACACCAATGGTTCATCTGGCTGGATTTTGTGCAGTTCATCAGAGCCCGCTATTTTCCAGTCCGCTCCTGTTGCAACGTCAACCAGAAGTCTCATTCAATCAATTCTTCAAGACTGTCTGGAAAAGTCCCTGCAGTTTGCTTGGCAAGGTTTTTCAGAAATGATTTGCCCTTGCCTACTTCCCTGAGCTGAGAGAAAGTGACTACCTCAAGGTCATCCAACTGGCTTTGCACCTAAGACAGAACTAGAAATCACAGTCTCCCAGCTTCTAGCTTGATGCCTTAACCATTGCATTAATCTGGCTCTCAAAGGCCATATATGGATAATTAATGTTAGGAATTGGAGTTAACCTAACTGGTTGGTTAGGCAACATATGCAAGTCATGATGATACTATGTTGATGTATCTTTAAGAGTATGCTGAGATGTGATAGGCTGAGGTTTCTCAAATGGCCATAAGAGGGAGCCAGAAACTGGTTTGTTCTCTCTTACTCTCTACTATATCTCTATAGCTCATTGTTGTATTAACTATTGTTCTTTGTGTATTGCTGTATTGATCACTGTTTGCTACTGGTAAGAGCTGACTGATTTGATTGTGTATGACTTTGGACTGTTTTGACTGCTTTTGCTTTAAGTATTGCCAGAAGTAAAAACTATTTTATACTATTCAGTGTATCTGTTGGTTTGTGTTATCTTCACAATTCTCACTCCGCTCCACTGCGTTTACTCAATCTCTAAACGGGGATTTATCTCAATAATTAATTTAAAAAATAGCCAGAGTGATATGTCTGTGAAGATTCTCAGTTATCCAGGTCATAGTTGTATCAAAAGTGGTTTTTATTTTGAAAAGGTAACTGGACTGATTTGAGGAACAACAAGATGTTTCGCTTCCTATTCTGGAAGCTTTATCAGTTGTATTCAATACAACTGATGAAGTTTCCAGAATAGGAAACAAAAAAATTGTTTTTCCTCAAAATCTATCAGTTACTCATTCAATAAAAAAACAATTTTGATACATTGCCAAAGTGATAGTTTCCTGTCCTGTGAATAGAGCAGCATTTGTAGGCTAGTAGTTTGTCTTGACTCCCTTTAACCTTTTAACCCACTTCTAATTAATTAATGTTCGTGCTGTTCATGGCATGTAGTGTAGGGAAATGCATATGGAAAGGGGAATGGGTAATAATCTAGTGCACCAGAAGTTTTTCTGGAAGGCATTTTTCTGGAAGGCATGGGATCACATTTTTTATTTAAGTGACATTCCAGGCTATGGTGTAATAGCAGCAATAATGATATTGTAATAATCTGGAAATATTGAATTTATCAGACCTGAATACCCTAATTTTACAAAAACACTTCCTACTTGGAACTCTCTAAATTCATAGATGCTTACCTTAATAAATTCAGGTCCTTGGTTAGGACTTGAATTATTAAATTTCCACCAGACTTCAACTGTGACTCTAACTGTAGATTATCTACACATAATAAACAGGCTAGGATAGAGAATTGCTTTAAATAAATTTTCATTGGAATATAATAAATTACTCTCAAATCAGTTAAATGAAATTTATCTGAATATTTAGTATTTTCCTGTTTCCTGTTTTCCTGTTCTTTCTAATTAAACATTTTAATTTGGAAGTAAGTTTTGGGGAGGTTCTGGGGCCACATGCAAGTCTTTTAGAACTTTGTGCTAAGAGGTTCCAGGTTATGGACTTCCTGCCTAATAGGAACAACACAAAAATGTAAACTCCAGCTTTACACATTAATACATGAAGAAATTGGAAGTTTTTACTGAAGGAAACTGACGCAATCTCTTCAAATGACCACTTTTGGGGTCTTGGTGGGAGAACCCATGAATCCGTGCTGTTGTAAAAGAGAATCATAACAGTGCCTCAAGTTTTGGAGTTCCACTTGCATGTTTCCAATCATGTCAAGACTAACATTTCTTTTTTCCCTCACCTTATGTCAGTCAGTCATTTGAGATAGTTTTAGAAGCATGATGCAGGAGGTACAGACATCTACGCTCTTGCCTCTTAACTAAATTTAAGTGTGTACCTCCCAAGAACTCCTTTGAAATATTACCCTCAATTTAGTTCATAGCTGCAGGTGTCAAGCAACAAATTTCAGATCCCACTTGTGCTGACATTTGCTCTTGAGGAGAAGGAAATTAGATTTCTACTCATCTGAAACCAGAAACAAATGTTAGAATGGAAAGCTGCAATTTATAAGATTAAAAAGAAGTAATAATAACGGCCACTTTAGAATATTTTTGCTTTGCATGCTCTTAATATTGCAGGCAGTTTTTTCACTTCAAAATTAGTTGGTTATGGCTGAATTTCACTTTTTCAGGAAGATTAGCATTCATGGTAAAATGCAGTATATTATCCCAGTTTTATGGGATTGAAAGTAAGCAATATATTTTAAAAATAATTAAAATCAGCTTTCTAAAAATATCTGAAATTTGGATGGATGGATAGATGGATGGGCACTTATAAACCCTGGAAATGGATGTGGAGCTCATTCTCTGCATGTGGAGATGTCTAGGTATCCAATAATTCTTAATCGCTGAATCTTCAACATAACTAGTAGTGTCTCAGTGGAAATGGGAGGTAGAAAACTATATTCCTAGTCATTTCTACAGATCTATTTCCATGTCTCAACTTCATACTGTGCATCAGATATGGTAGCCAAGTGGGCAGGTTTCTGGATGAGGAAGAATACATATGAATATATTCCATAAACAAACTTGATGATCTCTTCTCATGCCCAACTCTAAGTCCAACTTTTGTCTTGATCATATATTCATTCAACCAAGATTAGGCAGTATTTGAAATATTTTGGATTCTGTTAGTTCTGCAGTGTGCTACTCTTTCCAATGTCTATACAAAAAGTCACATTTATGGCACATAGAATTTGTAGTACTATTCCTTAGGTCGTAGTCTCATACCATGCATCATTGCATATACATTGGTTTAAAAATCCCCATTCCTACATCTCTATTTTAAAATGCATTTTAGTTCAGTCAGTTAGGGAAACAGACACTACAATGTAAACTTTTTCCTATAAATGTTGTAATTACTATCCGACTACAAACAGAATGCAGGGTATGGAAAACATGAATAGCAGACTTTGTCACTCAAGTCTTAGAGTTTCTCTCTTTTCACTGCCACAAGATCTGCCGGTTCAATTCAGATGAATGCCAGACAATAAACAAAACATTGCTAGCCCTCACCCCTGCCAACTAAGTTTAGATGTTTCCTTAGAGACTTTCTAGTAAAGGAAGGTCTAACAAGTATATTTTCTGTTTCTGTCCATAGGCTATTACAGTTTATAACAGATATGAGTTTTAATGTATGTATAAGAGATGATGACCTTTCCCTTTTTATCTATGAGCTTGTCTTAAATTTTCTCAGCTTTCAGAGATATTTGTGTTTGCTGCCAGAGGCATCAGTGAAAAACTCACTTTTTTTTTTTTTAGTATCTGATTTAGCTTAAAGAACTAAATTGCACTTAAAGTGCAAGAAGATTCGGTGTTGGGCTGAATTTCATCAATTTACGAAATAATTGATTCCAGGGCTTCTTGCCACTAGCATTACATAACTTGCTCAGATCAGTATTAACTTCCCAGCTTCATTGACCATCATATCCAAAGGAAAGTATCTTTGTGATATTCTCCTGGTTCATGTTTTATATCTCCTGATTCTCAGCTTCATTCTAATTTTGGAAGTCTGAAACCATACATTTCTACCATAGTAAAATATGTCATCTATATCATGGCTAAATAGATAGCCTTAATTGCTGAACAGTTTAACATACATAGTAAGACTTCGTAGCATTTTAGAATTGAAAACAAGATGGTAAGTTTGAAAACAGGGGCACACAAAAGCAACACAGCTTGGAAGTTTTTAATGTATTCTGCCTTTTCCTGGAATTATCTGGCTGGTCTTTACAGCTGCTCTATGATAGAGGGAAAAAAATATGTTCTTGGTTTAAGGTCCCCAGGTTGTCTGAAGCACTTTGCCTCTAAATATAAATCACTGTTCATTTTTATCAAATGCACTGTTAGTATCGGAAATGAATCAGTTAAATAAGAAAACTTGTTTCAGTATTCACCACCATTTCCTTTTAATCACGAACATACCATTCAATTGTTTTCCTGTTAATGCATTAACTGGTTTCATGAATCACACCATACATAACCCGGTTTTATTGCTTTTGTTCCGTTATGTTACACGAACAGATGCTTTGCAGTTTATAATACTCTATAGTTCTGCATGTATTATAAACTCAGTGTGTGTATGTTTTGCCAGTCAATTATTATTAAAATATTAATTATTGTGGTCTATTAAATCTGTATTGGCTCTGAACAACCACACACTTGGTCCAAGATAATCTATTCCCAGACTATCTCTTCAGGTCTCCAACAATATACCCATAATTGAGTACATCTGCTTTGCTTTCTTTTCTTCCTCCTTTCCCAGTGTTGTGGACTTCTCAAGGAGCTGGGTCTTCATTTCATATGTCCAGAATATGATCATTTGAGGCTAGTCATTTGTGTTTCAAGTGAATTCTGGATTGATTTCTCCATCTGTTTCCTTGACTATCCATAATAGTCTCAAAGAGTTTTATCCAACACCAAAGCTCAAAAGGATTATGACTCTTTCTATCCTGTCAATATATAGTCAATTATTTTCATCTTTCATTGTGGAGTGACTTTCAAAATTGGGTGATTCTGTTGAGAGTGTATTTTTCCCCCCAAGATTTTTTTTTGTTATATTCACAAAGTTAAACTCTAAACTCCAAAAAAAGGGGAAAAAATACAAGAACAAAGCAATGCTAAACAAGACATTTAAAAAGTGCATAAAAATACACACACATATATTGTCCCTTGGGGAATATATCCTTTTGGTGCTCTCCCCAGGCGTACTTTACTCATTCTTCCAGCAACATCTTCCCACCAACACAGTGAAGCAACATAACAGGACTTTGGAGCAGGGTTGGGAAACAAATCGTTTTCTAGCATTTTATGTGAAACTAGTAATATTTTTCCCCCAGGATAGCATAATAATAAGAATGTAATATTTGATTTTGAAAAAAATGTATGCGAAACTCCAAATTTCATTCTTTAAAGGAAAGCTGCATTGTGACTATGTAAAGCCTATTTGATTTTGGATTTAAATCAAGAAGCAGAGTAGTTTTGAACTAGCCCTGTAGGGAAGGAATTCCAAATGCTAACCTTTTCTTGGCAAAATGTTCTTGGATTCTAAGAAAGTTTTGGAATATTTAAATAAGAAAAAGAATTAAACAGAATAAATAAGTTATTTTTGCATCCTGTAAGCGGGACTGCAAAACATGCAATGCCTTGGTTTAATTTGTAAGCAATTTAGAGCAACAGTAGAGATGAACTATAATGAGCTTGGTAGTCACAAAGCAAGAGGCAAAAGCGAAAAAATGGTGGGTAGTCAACTCCCCTTGGCTGTGGCATTTTCATAATTCTGTAGACTTTCATTCATTGCCAATATTCACCCTTCTCATTGTTCCCATATAATGTAGCTTTTGTGTACTGTACTTACCCCTTACATTACGGTTTCAACCTCAATTATTATCCTTCACAGGTTAGGTAAATATCATAACTTAACTCAATGCTCCTTTAGTAATGAGGGTGAATGTGGGCATTTACATTCCAGATCTTTAGATCTGCCAAACAATTTCTTTTAAAAATCTCACCTTTAGGCAGCACAGGACAATGTGCTCATTTGTTTATTGCTTTACAAATGTAAAATACTTTTTTTAAAATGTTTTTTACATTTTCAAGGTTTAATTAATGGGTGATTTTGTCACAAAGCAGTCAGAGTGTAGAAATAATGAATGCCAAGGAATGGCCTTATCTAGACTCCCTGCTGGCCTGGTCTTCTTTAATTCTCCTGTACATGCTTTTGTGTGTTTGCAGTTTCACTACAATGGAAATGTGGTTGTATACATTTACACCAGTGTTAGTATTGAATGCCTCAGTTACACAGATCTGTTGGGAGAAAGCCCCAGCTTCAGTGCCATCAGTGTTCTTGGCAGCTAGGAACAGCTTCGCCAGGTGAGAATTCCCACTCTAATATCAGACATCTGAGTGGAAGGTTGTTTTTTGTTATGCTAAACTTATGGACGTTGTCATGGATTAATTATTTCAAAGTACCTAGATGTTTTGTCACCAGTTTTCAGTCATAGATATCAGTTTCTGAAAAGGAACCAGGCCATAGTGGGATATATGTGGTTTTTGGCACCAGGTTGTCCACTGCTGCTCTGGTGTCAGGCCTGGAAGCCATTTCTGCCATTGTGCCTTCAGACCTGCCACATTTCCTAGTGTGGGAAAGTAGGAGGGAGGATTGTATGGAGTATGGTTGATGTATAGTCATAATAACATTCTTCTCTCAGAAAGTCAAGGCAATCTTGCCCTGCACTGGGGAGACTGGACCTGGGAGGCATCTCCAGTTGGGATGGTGTTTTGATTGGAACATGTGATGGACATGTGGATGTTGGGCAGGGACTTGAACTTTTCTTTGGGTGGGGAAACCCTGGAAGCTTTCATATTTGGGTTTCCCCAGATATGCCAATATGACATCTCTAATAAATTATAGCTTTGAGAAAATCCAAGCCTCGGCGTTTTCTTTCATTGGGGGTGTTACTTGGAATCCTGACATCTGGAAGGTCTAACGATTTAAATTTAGATATTAATTCACTGTGTGTTCATATATTATTTTCCAGCCTTAACACTTTAGAATGTTTTCCCAACGGCTGCAACCAAAATCTTTCCTTAAATCTCCTTCATATAAAGAAGAATTTTAAAGTAGAAGTTGTTCATTGTTATCATCCTGGCAGAAGTGTTTTTATGAAATAACTGGGTGGCCTTCTGGCTTCTCTCAAGTACTTTTCTATATCTACCAGTATTAGCAGTGTGAATATACGTACATTTTTATCAAGTGGACAGATATTGTATATTCTGAGAAGCCTGGAAAAAAAGCAAAGCAAGTGGAACAGTTTCTTTAAAAAAAAAAATCCAATATTGATGAAGCATTCTTTTAATATAATGCACCGCCTTATTGGTTTGCAATAAAAGCAGGTGTGGCCATTCGCAGGGGGCTGGGGAGAGCCAACTTTTCTTCCCAACAGTTCTCCTTCTGGAAAAATGAAAAGGAATTTTTAGGGAAATTCTCCTGGGTAGAATGTGGATCTTTCACTTAGTTTAGTAGAAGATGATCACGGGCTGTGTGTGAAAGCACTGTCTTTTCTTGTCCTATCTTCTCTCTAGTGGTCTAGCTGCAGCTTCTCCAGCTTTTCACCCTTAAATTGCAAGGGAAGACATTATGAAGGGATTCATTTTATGAGATTTCTTTTTGTTTCAAGATCGTGCTGCTACAGTATTATGATTAAGGACAGGCTTGCCCTTGAAACATTGTTAGACAACTTCTTCTTCCCTGGAGAAATTAAAAGAAATTATTCTCTCAAAATCTGTGCTCACAAACTTGGAAAGGAATTTCAAAAGGCCAGTTATCCTCAGTTCTAACAAAAACATTTATTAGGCAGGTTGTAAGGTAGCCAGTATTATTATTTTTTTCCTCCAGAAATCTCCTTTCACAGGCTTTTTACCAACTCTGCTGTCAAAACAATACATTTTGATTTAGCTTAATCAATATTCTCTGTGGCAGCCCTATAGAATAGCATCGTCCCTGAAATCCAAATGCCCCCCACAACCCTGTTAGCTGCTGTTGCTGTGCTTCCTTTGATTAGGGTCATTGTTTTATCCCTTCACATATTATTTTATCAGACTTTTTAATCATAGGGAGCACTGGTTGCCCTAAATAGGTGGCCTTTGTCAGGACTTGGATGGAAAAGGTGAATATATACAGGTCCTTTTAGATCTACAGTAGAAGTTCGTTGTTATCTCCTCAGCAATTTACAGGACCCTCAGTCATGGTATCTGTCTGGACTGGCTATGAGACTAGGGGCACTGTGTTGCAACTCAGAAGCTGCAGTTGCTTCAGAGAGGAGCAATCCAGGGCTGACTGGGAATTGTTGATGGGATCCCACTAGAGAACTACTGCAGGCCTTGCACTGGCTGCCAATGGCCTTGGGATTGCAATTTAACCAAGTTATCTGTGGGACTGAATTCTCCCATTATAAATGTGCAGGCCAGATCATCTGTCTGAAAGAAACTGTTAGCAGTACTCCACTTTATGAAGGTGAGGGGGACTAAAGATGGCATCTAGCATCCCGCCCTGAGAGATGGATGCCACTAAAGACACAGCTCTTTTAGAGGACATTTGGATCTTGACTCCATCTTAGTTTGGTAGGCTAATATTACTCTACTTTATCATTTGTTCTGGACGCTTTATTTGTACATCTTCCTATTATATACTGCTTCTTCTATGTTTTTCTGTTATGTTATGTTTTTCTTCTTATGTTTTTTAATATAATTATGTTTAATCTAATTATGTTTTTTAAGATGGTTTCCAAGCCTGACATTTTCTTTTAAACTACCGAGAGTCATTAGGGATTTGGCATTCTATACATGTAATTAGCAACAACCACAATACCAACAACACATGTGCCACAAATACTACATCTCTATATATTTGCTTGAATACAATACATAATGACTTAGTTATACATAGTGACTAAATCATACAAGTGACTTAGTTATATGATCCAGGCTGCCAAATTATCCGTATTTTTCAGTGTATAACACACACTGGGGTATAAGATACACCTTAGTTTTTGGGGAGGAAAATAAAAAAAAAAAGCTGACTGGGGTTGGAACTGCCTCCCGGAATACCCCCAATCAGCTGTTCCCAGAGGTGAATTTTAGCAACAGGTTCGTTGGTTGTTAGCTCTATGCCTTGCTTTTTTTTCTGCCGCTGAAAGCCTTCAAAACAGAGCTTCAGAAAAA
>JANHFM010000556.1:0-19039 GCA_032468115.1 Grayia smithii | reverse complement strand
ACGCACCCTGATTTTCATCCTCTTTTTTTGGGGGGGGGGGAAGGTGTGTCTTATACTCTGAAAAATATGGTAGAAATGATAAGGATAAATCATCTTTTTGTTTGCTGTAATAATTGTTGATTTCTGAAACAATGGCATAAACATGTCTAAATCAGGACTTTTAAAATGATATTTTAATTTTTTGTAATAACCCCTTTCCTCCTGTGGTTTTCTAATTTCTGTTCAGAACTCTTTTGTAATCCCATAGTGTGTTTTTTAAATAAAGTTCATTTCTTCTTCTTTTAACCTATTTCGGGCAGGGGCAGGTAAATGAGTATGATCTAGATACAGCATGCTATTCTTAGTAAACATACAGACACAGCATAAATTAATCATGTTCCAAAATGTGAGTTCTCTACAGAATGTGGGATTATTTAGTGCACATCTATCCTCACCACCATTGCCATGGAACTATCATTTTCACCATCCTGTCTTAAAGCAAGCAGCTGACCTATACTTGAAACTAATCATCTTCTTTTCTGCATCTATCACAGCACAAATTAAAGGGCATAGCAAGCTCACAGAGTCATTCCTGTCTTTAGAAGCACAAATCTTCACTATTGGGGTGGGGGTCTTTTTTGACAACTCTGGAAAGGTCACATCTGCTGGAGGTCAAAATACCAGGGTCTTCTCTGCTGAAAGATATAGTTGAAAGAGTTAGGCATCCAACCAAAACAAGCAGAAAAAAAATAACTGTTAATGTCTTCCGATATAGCTGCTGAAATACAAGGTCAGATCTCATACTAGAGCAGCTATGCATGACAGTTTCAAATGAGCAAAGGGTAGCAATAACAGTACTTGTTATGCTCAGTCTCATGTTAAGTCCAGATGCAAAATCTGACAGCTGGAAGCAATGCAAGAAACACTGAAACTTTATTTTATTATGATAACCGCTTGAGCAGACAATAGCTAGATACAAAAGTAAAAAAGATGCAGGACATTTTTCAAAGAATGTATCAGCGTCCATGAAATTATGCATACAGTACATCTTTTCAAGCTTTAACTCCACAGCCATAGTTAATCAAAAATGGCTCAGCAATTGCTCATCCCAGAAAAGAAACATTTAGCTTTTGTACCAAAACTAAATAGGCAAAGAACAACTCCTGATTTAAATCAACCACAACTCAACAGGTTATTTATTGTTTTAAAAATATTACTACATAAAATAAATTAAGATTTCCTCAATTTAAACTCAACTGTTGGTCACTAGATGGGTATGATTTGGCCACTGTATGGGAATGATTTAGTAGTAATAATAGTAGTAGTAGTAGTACTGGAACTAATATTCAGAATTAAGACAAACACTTACCGCATAAGATCCCAGAGTTAACAATTGTTCAAAGAAAGACAAAAAAGTCTGGATAGTGGACATATCTGGAGACAGCAGAATGGAAGATAAAGGACTGAAAAAATTTCCACCAAATATAAATACCTACAAATGGAAGTAGAACGACTGTGACAAAAGAAAGCAAATAGAGTAACAATAGTAATAGTGGTAGCATTTAGACTTATATACTTCCCAGGGGTGGGTTCCACTTACCTTTACTACCGGTTCGCAATGGGAGTGCATGCACATGTTTGCTTTGCTAGTGCTTGTGCTTCTGCACATGTGCAGATTGCCCCATGATGACGTTGGAGCGGGTGGGCGGAGCCTCTCGCTGGTTTTACTAACAGTTCTAAGAACTGGACAGAACCGGGAGCAACCCACTACTGATACTGCCCCATAATGCTTTACAGCACTCCTTGGGTGGTTTACAATGTCCATATTTGCATATTGCCCCCAACAATATAGGTCCTCATTTTACTTACCTCAGAAGAATGAAAGGCTAAGGTAGTCTATCAGGATTGAACTCCAGGCTGTGGGCAGAGTTTGCCTGCAATACTGCACTTGATTATTGCACCACCATCATATGCAATAGCAAAACATCTGAAGCACCATTGACATTGACAAAATCTCCATCAGTCAATTGCAGAAGGCAGCTTTACTTGGAACAACTTACATTCTGTAACAAAACTTTTAATACATGTCAAGCACCAGGAAAATCAGGAGATCCAGACAGTTCAAATGGGTACAAAAATTTATTGTAAGCTTGAGCTCTCTATAAGAATCTGAATTACTAATGGCCAAGAGAAATTAACAGGAAATAAGAGTAGAAGGAATTCAAGGTGGGCTGGACTTAGTACTCTTGTGGGCACAAAGGGACTCGTGACTGATGACATGTTTGACCCCTTCCTTGGGCTCAGCCTGGTCATCTCCTACAAAACAGAGTCACAATTAAAACCTGAATGAGAGGCTACCAGAAATGTGAAGTTGAAAAACAAGAACATCTGCCTATCTCAGGTACTTGGGAAGGACTCACTAGGTGGGTAAAAAGGCCAAATCCAATTTAAACATCTGGCTGACTGTGGGAACAACCATAATAACTTATTACATTTATATGCTGCCGGACACCCAGTAGGAGTCTCATATTGCTTTCATTTATGATATTTTTCAACTTCACAGTTCTGGTAGTGTCTCATTCAGGTTTTAACTGTGACTTTTTCTTTGAGATAAATGAAGATCACTAGATACGCGGTGATATTTATTAGACAGTTAAGCATCAGCTTAGGAATTAGGATCTGTGTGAATCAGGTGCATCCTTTCAAGAATAATATGAAAGCCAAATACACAGAGGAGAATGATCCTTAAAGTCTGCAGCTGAGAATTTGGGTATGTGTCTTAGTGGCACCTATTTCACTCAGAATTCAAGTAAAGTGTTGTGTAGCTTTTGAAAAAAAAAGTGTTGTTTTTATTTCTTTCTGACATATACATGTAAAATACATATAGTTGAGATGTATAGGAGAAAAAAATCAAGTATGAAAATCTTTGGTGACTGAACCAGTTCCTGGCACTGTTCCAGAAACAGCTTTTAGAAACTCTGAAAGGTGCCTTTTTGACTATAAATCAATGATTATGTAAGCATGCATTAATATTCACTTGGTATCTATTTCTTTCTGATGGAAGATGAATACACCAATTTTTGGACCTGGCACTAGATCCATGTTTTACTGGAAATTTTATGTTGGCTTTCTTTTTAGTAAATTGTATTAATAAAAGCTGTAGCTTTCTCTAAATTTTAATGCTTCACTTGCCATCCAGGGTATTTATTATCTTATTTAGTGAGTGTAAATGAAAATGATAAAAAAAATAATAGAACTAGGAAATGTCTCGGACAATAAGAATAATTCCTAGGTGAAAAATTTTGCCTGCAGGAGTAAACAGAAGTTTCAGATGCTTCTACCATTTGTGCCATCTTTGTCTTCCCAACCAGAATCAGCTACCAGTGCAAAAAGTAGTCACCAGCCATTCTCCCAAATCTGTGGTGACTGGGCAGCTTTGGGGTTCAAACATTCACTCACTCATTCATTGAAAAGACCATCAATCTCCTGGGATACTGATATTTAAGTTTTTATAGACATTGCCATCTAAAAGTAGTGTTTTATAACAGAAAACATTTAGCTGGAAACCTCTATCAAATAATTTCATAGGACTGTCACTCTTCTGGAAGACTTCTATTCAGAGAAGATGGATGGATGTACACCATAATCACCATCACCCCTGCAAAAAAATAAAATAAAATCCTCCCGAGTAGAGAAGTTATTGGAAATTCAAGCAGAGAAGTCTGACCTAGAGTGTAATAGGTGTTATTTTGCCTATGGATCTTTTTTCCCCCTCCACCTTAAACTCAATTTCCCCTGATAAATATGTTTGGCAGGCAAAGAGCCTCTTCTCTTTCCTATTCATCATTCCATATTTGGGTATTTATATGTGTCATGTGTTTTTCCTACTTTACAATCTCCCTATATGTATAGGACATATACATGAACACCTACCATACAATATACACGTTCCAAATAACAAGATTCTGGCAGATTCTTATCTCATTTGATACTTCACTCTGAAGAAGAAAAGACCATGTGCATGGTTTCTCTTAGAGCAAAACCCAACATGGCTATGGAGATGTGTGCAGAGACTGGATGGGAAAGGTGTAATCTTACAGGAGAGATGCTGAGCTAATTGTGATTAGGTAGATTACTGTTCCTTAGTGCACCAGCTCACCCATCAGTGGGATGTTGTGAGATTGTTCACATGGGGAAGTTTTGGTGATGGGATAAGGAAGACTATCCCACCAGTTCTGCAGTGAGAAACAATTCTAAGTTGATGGTGAGATGTAAGTCACAAGGATATGTTTCTCAAAGAGGGTTAGGAAAGCATCTTTATGGGCAGCAGAAGGACATGAGGAACAATGTTACATCCCTCAGTCAGTACTTGGAAGACGAATGGGGAATGTAACAGCCCCTATGCTTTGGAATGATTTGCTTTCCAAGTTAGAGACTACCAAAACTTCCATACCTTTTGCAAACAGAATAAATCCTGGCTTTTCCAAGGAGTGTTTGAGGCCTGTATGAAGTACCTGTCATCTGATAACCTGATGTTGTTTGCTCCTGTGTTATCTCTTCTGCTTTATAAACCACTTTGAGTCCCAAAGAAACAGAAAGCATATAAAACCTTGTAATAAACAAATGATTTCATAAATATATTGCATATGCCAAAAATTTGATTTTTTACAGAAATTGAGAAGCTTTGTAGTTACCAACAAACAGTAGCTTGTTCTGAGTCTTTCTTAGATGTGCAATATGTCATGTGTATAATGAATGATCATACTGGTTTGTTTACACCAATGTTCTTGCAAAACATTTCAAAACTTTTTTTTCCTTATTGAAAAATGATGCTCATAATTTTTTTTACCAATTACAAGTGAAGGAGGGTGACACATCACTAGTTCTGAATGTATTTCCTTGTTTTTTCGATCACATTTTTTACAATAAATCAATAATTCAAAAAGACTCAACCACTCTGACTTGAACAGGTTTTGACCCAAGTATATTTCCTAGAAAATAAGACAATGAAACCAGAACTATTTATTCCCAACTAGTTGTGAATGTAAAGAAAATCACATTCAATTTTTCAATGCAATCGAACATTAAAAATATAGATAAATTTTAAATGCTAAAGTCATCTATATGCCACAGTACAATGCAAGGAAGAATGTTGTGGATTCTGCCAATTATTGTCTAGATAAAATGTGATCTGAAGATTAAGTCCTGAATGGGTGCTCAGCTGAAAAGATTAATTGAATGAGGTCACAGCATACCTAGCATTTTGTGGAGCTATATTACAGTCCCTTTACTTTACATCTGCATAGTTAACACATTCAAAGTATCAAACTGAATATAGACAGAGTTAAAGTAGTCCTCCATGCTGAAAATGATCTCTTAAGTAAAATTGAAGTTAAAAAAAATTATATAAACTGTCAGTTTCATTCTCACTGTATTCACCATTTCTCTGTGTGAAAAAGTGCTCGTAGGGCATTAAGAATAATTATTTGACTACAATCCTCTCAATTCAGAGAAATCACCATAGGGGAAGGAGTAGAGCTTCTTCTCCCAGCTCCAAATAGATAATTTTCTAAACGGGTGGTCTTTTTGGGGAAGAAAACTGGATTAAGCTGATAGGGTAATTTCCCTAGCAAGAGATGACTTTAATCAGTTGAAAGTAGTTTTAGAGAGAAATATGTATGTTATTAAATATTCTGCTTTAAATTTCCACTGGATGAAGCCCTATAGCTCTGACATTGTTTGTTATCACAGCGAGCCAAATGAATGCTGTGAAGAACTCTTCCACTCTCTGCAGCAATTGTAATTGGTTCACTGTGCTCATTTAGCGTTTGACCTTTCAATGCAAGGCAATTTCCTCGGTGTTCTGGAATGACCATTACACAATCATATTTTGGCAGAACATGATTCAGATTGTAGCTGCATCCCTACCTCAACATCTGGGGTACCTAAAATATGCAGAGCATATTCTCTAGAACTGAGATTGTGAATTGGATCAGGTCAAGGCTGATCTTTCCCGATAATGACAGAAAAGAAGAGGTTTGTTCCAAACAAGTGGATTTTCTGTCTTGCACTCCACATTAGGAACTTTCATGCCACCCTCAACAGAGAAGTTATTTCATAAAAAAAACATAGTTCATGACAATTCCTTTTACACTGATTTGTATCAGTAACGTTGTCTGTACAAAATAGATAAGATAAAATTAAAGCTGTATGATTCCATTTTCAAATTCTGAGAAGTTATCTTCAGAAATATATGCTTCCCCAATTCATTTTGATCCAGTTTTGTGCTACTTCCTCTGCCTCTGAAAAACATGATATGAAAAAAAGAAATGAATTTGTGATGACATAGAAAATACTATATTGCTCCATATATACTTGCTGTTTCAGGCAGTCACTGGACATCTTAAGTTTTTTCTGATTGTGAGAATCAGCAGACAATTTAAAATAACATGCCTGCAATCAGATAGAAACATCCTATTTTGTGAAATCATCGCATTTATGAAATCATCGTAAGATATGGTAGCTGTTGATAGCATGGTAAATAATGCCATGATGGAGCTGGGAAGAATTTATTCTGTCTACTTTTTACACTGAGAATTGTATTGAAAATATCCTCTTTAAATCTAAGAAAATAGGCTTATATGCTATTCATTTTCCTTTCTTAGGGCAGTTAAAATGACCACAGGTTCATTTCAACTCCAGAATTACTTCCAGTATTAGGTCAAGAATGAACATATTAATCGGTTTGTTTAGGCAGAGTTGGCTATAACATATTTGGATCAAAAAGCTCACACAAAATAAATTATATTTCTCCTTTGTGATGTGTATGCTAGATGATGTATCCTTTATCCCAGTAGCAGAGAATGAAGATGGATCAGTCCCAATCCAAGCAAAAAGATAGAGTCAGATGCTCACAGTTGTATCTGCTCTTGGGATTCACAGTGGAGCAACTAGTGAGCCTAATCATACGTAGGTTTTCGAGATTTTGATATGTCCCAGAGTTTTCCTAAACCAGAATGACTCTCTCTGAACTGGTTTGCAACCAGATGTTTCATAAATGTAAGAAATCTTTCATAATTCAATCTGATATGTGCCAATGTTGTAACAGTTTCATTGTACCACATCTTTCACGAACTGTTTGAGCAAATGTCTTCATTTTTACAAACTTTCCTACTTTCTTCAGCACATATAGGCATCCTAGTTGTTTCAGACCTTTCTAATGCTTTTTTGCAATCACTTCTTTGGCACATCAAAGCTGTTACTTTACCCATTTTGTGCAAATGATGCTGATCTCTCTTTCCCAAGATGTTCGCACAATAGCCCCTAAAGGTAAACAGGCAATGTACTTTTAACAGCTTAAGATGTAAAATGCCAAACCTATTTTTTGATATTTTGTCAGCACAGATGCACAGATTTTAGGGCATTCTTCAGTTCTTCCAAAGCACTATTCCAATTACCGTAAATTATTAGCCATCTGGATTTGGGGATCTGGGAGATCTGCTTCAGCTCCTTGAATAGTTCTAAACAGAGAGTGATTCAGTTTCACTGAACAAATTTACAAATAAAATAGATGTTTGTTTGTTAGGGAACAGTGTACATTCACTGGAGCAGATAACTATATTGTTATGCAGGGTTGGCCTAATCTTGTGGTATCAGTCTCAAAAGTGCCCTAACCCACAACTCTTACTTCATTCATTCCAATGATCTCCCTATGAGATTATACATTGTTTATATCCCAAAAAATATTGTGGAATTACTGTTGGATGATACAACCTACTGTTCAGTTTTAATCTAAGAGTAGAATCAGCAAGCAACCTTAACTCTCAATATGTTGCTTGAAAATTATATGAATTTTAAATGTTCTGGTTAGCAGCAAATGCTGAGTTAAGTCTGCAGCTATTTCTTTATAAGAAATCTGTTGTTGGTTGAGATAATATGCCTAAAAGCAAATCCTTTCACCAAATATGAAACAGAAACAGGGAAACAAGGTCCATACAGAACTGTTCTGCATATTAATAAAATCTGGGTTTGGCATGAGTCCAAACAGTCCAGTCTTATGAAGCAACAATCTCCTTCTCTTCCAAAAAAACCCAAGTGAAATAAACCTCTGGCTGTTTGAGATAATATATATTCTGACCACATGTTATTTATTCAGTGCATGCTCATTAGAGTAGCTTAAACAATATCTCAGTTGCCTAATGAAGGGTATAGACATGCCAGTCATCAGCTTGTTTGTTTAAAATTACCTAGAGGCAAATTCCAGTGTTCAGAAGACCCAAGACTGCAAAGTGCCCTATAGTGAGACCTTTTGTGAATCAATTGGCTTTGTGAGACTGACCTGGAAGTCGAGACAGAACAATGGGTCTACCAACTGTTTTCTCTTTCTTGGAGCAATCCTCTAAAATGACATTAAGACAACGACACTGTAAGAAATTAAAACAAAAAACAAAAACCCAATTAGATCATATTTCTGGAATTGCTTAGAGCATATGCCAGGAAAAAAATAACGGTCGGGGAATTAAGGCAGGCATTGATAAAGAGTCCTGATCAGATCCTTCAATCTGGTAGATCAAAAATGCCAAGTTAGCAGTGATCAGCTGTTTTCTATAGATTTCATTCATGTATTTCCCCATTAGGGTGTTACAGAAGATGGATAGGATCCAAACGTCTAAGAATGTTATTATTTTATTGTGGGTAGAAGAAGAAATACACACTTGGTCAATTTATTTATAAGCAGTAACTCTTCCTTTTTAGAGGAAACACGATTGGAAAAGAATTGCCAAAAGAATCTGAGAAGTATTTCTGTCAGATAAATTTTGTATATTAATGAAAATATGTTTGGCCAGCCAGTTGTTATTATAATTGTTGTTGTTATAGTTTTTCAAGATTCTTTCAGTTGAAAAAAATGGTGTAGTCATCGAAACCTGATTTATCAAACTGAAACAATTGATCCAACTTTCATTTCTTCATATTCACACCTTGTTTCCCCAACAGACTAATTTTTCAGACACTGGAAATGGCAATACTCCTTCCGTACCGACCAAACTGCCATTGTAATGATTGACTTCTAAAACAACAGTTTTCTAAATTATTAATGTATTTAGATAGGTAGTTTGAATCTAGTGTAAGGGATGGGCCAAAATCAATCAGTGTTACTTTTCTTTCAAATACTTGTTCATTCTCCTATAAAAGGAAGCATTTTCTATCCATCCCACTTACTGATTTCATTTAGGATGGCATTCCATTGCCTGCAGGTTTGAGCATTTCAAATTCTTTCATTATGCATTCCCTCAATACATTGAAAATAATTTAAACATGTTAATCAGCCATTTCTTCCATTGTCTACTCTACTGGATTTTCATCACTCTTTCTGCTATTTCTCCTTCTTCTATAATCCACAATTACTTCAATTTTATGGGTTGATCCTCACTACAGTTTAAAGTACTGTGATCTGTATTGGGGAAAGTAGTTTCTTTTGGTTCAGTTCATTGTATTGCTTTTCATGAAGCTTTTGCATCTTAGATTTTTTTCCCCTCTCCTTATTCTGACTTGATGTTATGAAATTGCCCATCGCAGACATAGAACAATAACATTGAGTTCCTTGCTTGGCTTGATAGGTGCCTATATTCTAGCTGCATAAAAAAACAAAGTACAGAAAAACCAAAATAAAACAAGTATTTTACTTTCCAAATTGCTTGAAAGTTAAGGCAGATGGGATCGTTTAAATGCATACAACATGAATAAATTAAAAGATGTGGATTTTTTTCAAAGAAAATATTTACCTCATAGGCCCATTCCAGGGAATGCATTTTGATATTTCTGAAAACATATACAATTTGAATGATATTGCTCTTTTTGAAAAAGTTTGTGCAAGAAATGATAAATGCTCAGGAATCATTCGTAAGTCTGGTTAAGAGTTTCTCCTTCTGACTGTTAGTTCAAAGCAATTCAAAATGGATAGTGTTTTGTCATTTTTACTTCTCTTTTTTTTTCATTTCTAAATAGGGTTTAAGAAAAGAAAGGAAGGGAATGATGTTTAAAAGAGAGAATTCTGAACAAACGGTCTTGTTTTTTTTTTGTTTTTTTTTTGAATAATTATTGCTTAATATGAAGGATGGGTCAATTTCCAGTAGATGATGCTTCAGACAGAATAGCTGATATTCCAACTACCATTCTGATGGAAGAAAACACTATTCCTATTCTTATAGGAACCAACAGATAATGATGTCTTTGCTTAATATTCCCATTCTCCAAAATCTTTTGGAGCCAAACTCAGCATGATAGTAAACATGCAATTTTTTCCAAAAAGGAAAATTGTATTTTATCTAGTTTTTCCTCTGTAATACCTATTGGAATTTATTTCATATCATAAATAAATGGCATTCTATGTTTCCCCACTGTTGTCCAATAGTAAAGTACATTAAAAAATGTAGGACATCATGGTTTAAGTTCACCTGAATGTGTGTTGGGGAGAGTATCTTTCCCCAAAGAGGAATTGTTGGGCTAATATATCTTGTCTTATAATGAGATTTCCTTCCCATTTTCTCTTTCGACCACTCCCTCTTCAGTGCTCGGAGTCTACTGCAGAAAGCTCTCCAACCTTCTTAGCAAATTGGGTGGTGGAGGGGATAGAATAGGATATAACATGACAACTCCCATGGTCAAAATGATGCGATTGCACACCACCCATTGCTTATTATCTAAAATTCCTTTCTCAAATATAAGAAAATAAAATCAAGAATGTTCCTAGATTTTGGAGTTAAAACTTCCCTTCCAGAGATGCATGTAGCATTTGGACATGATGTCTTTTGTCAATAATTGAATCTTGAGTAAAAGAGTGTAGGTTTTCAAAAACATGTAGCTTTTGATCTTTTTAATTTTGTGGGTTTTTTTCAGTTTGTGTGATTAACGAACTCATTCCCTAGATACTATGCTGGTAAATAATTTCTGGGCTCAGAAATAGTAACAATACAATAGATTGTCAGGGATTTTGTCCCCAGATTTTTGGCTATTATGTCAAGCAATCATTTTCTTAAGTCTATTGAATGAAGTAGGAATGCTCCCAACCGCTGTGCTTTGCTTTGAAATCTTTTTCTTGAAAAATAAGTTCTATAATCTTTCTTAGCAATTAACTATACATGCTTATAAATGCGCTCACAATTAAATGAAATACTTTTTGTGTGTAACTACGTAGATCTGGAAGAACTTCTATTTTGTCTTTTTTTCCCCCTGCCATAAATGTCACTCCCTTGGTTCCAACCACATCAAACCATTTTTATATGATCACAAAAAAAAGCATGTTTCCTAATTTAGTCTTTACTAATGAGACCTAACCTCACACTGATTTCTGCTTTTTGACTTGGAGCTACAATTAATTGCGAATGTTAGTGTATGGCTAGGAATGACTGCAAGCTTTTAATGGAGCCAGAATGGAAAACAATAGACATTGGGTAGGCCTTCTAGGTTAACATTGCTTCATTAGTATTTTGGACTTCTTGTGGAAAGGGGCAAACACTCACCCCCCCACAAGCTAATGTGCAATGTTTTCACAAATCTAATTTTCTTTAGGGGGGGGTTCCTTCTTGGAAATATTTGCTCTAACAAAATAAGGCAAACCTGTATATATTTCTTAATTCTTTGTGCATCTTGAGAACACTCTAGCATAGGGCTGTCAAACTCCCGGCCCATGGGCCGGATGCATAAATGGCCATGCCTACTCCCGGTTTAGCGAAGGGGAAAAGAGTCCCGGTACGTCACGTGACACCGCCATGACGATGCGAGTTTGACACCCCTGCTCTAGCAAAACTCAGCAGCAAAACAGCAAACGTGAAGAGGCACAATTCACTTCTTTCTTTTCACCATTTTTGCAAAAGCGATTAAAAGGAAATGGTCAGCAACTGATCCCATCAGTAAGGAAGTAACTGATCCCATAATAAACACTACTCATTAAAAAAAGGGGTCCTTTAAATTCAGCCTCGCACTTTCCTGTGATGTCATCATGAACTTCTGTGATCCTCCAAAAGTTAGGAATAAGTTGCAGCTCACAGAAACAATTTATATCTGTTCAGTTTTGGCCCATGATGATTCTTGCCTTAGGAGGTTGACACCTATAATGGGGTTTCTGCCTCTTATGATTTTTAAAATAGTAATTTCCCCTTGAATAGAACTTGTTGTGTTAGCATATAGCTATTTCAGGGAAGTAAGCAAATTGGCACTGATTAATAAATTAAATGAGATTCTTATTTTCTGCATTTAGCACAGACATTTTGTCATTAAGCAGTTACAGAAGTTTTGTATGCTGTGGTGTTTTTGAGAATTTGATGGGAAAAGCTGGTGCTTATCTTATAAATTTCCACTTGATCAACAACTTGGTATTTTGGGGCACTGTCTACCTTGATAACGAATAGATGGATGGATGGATGATATGTCAGCATCAAGCAGCCAAAATGCAAATGAGATTATCTGCTTTCCTATCTCTCTAATAAATGTAAATCAATGCCTATTTTCTACTGCTGTTTTTCAGCTGTGACCTGAGGGAGAAACTAGCAATGCTGGTATTTAAAAAGTCACGGATAACAGCCTTTAATATTCCAAATTAATAGTAAGAACTTGGTCTCAAAGATTATTTTTTGTAGGTTTGCTGCACCTAATGTTTCAGAAAATTAATACCTGATGAAGGTATTAGGTTTGGGGGGGGGAGCCTTTTTTAGCACTATGTATTAAAATTGATTTTAAGCAAATCCTTTGGAGATCATTATCTCTCCATTTTTATCCTCAGGAAAAGTAACAAACTTAAACATCAGCTCTGATTAGTAGTGTTGGCCAGAAGGTTGGTTAGGTATAGGACTCTGGTCTGAAGAAGCCAGTGTCCACAAAGGATTAAGGAAAGACAAAACTCTTTTATTTCTGTACAAAAGCAGAAGAGGATGCCTCTGGGTTTCAAACCCAAGGAGCACCCCAGAATCAAGACACAGTTATTTTTATATAATGTATCACAAGAAACAAAAGTAAGAGAACTTGCAGACTGATTACAAAGTTACACAGCAGTCATACATGTGCAAAAAGCAAAGCCATTCCATAATATTTCATTAATTATTTAATTCTAATTTATTATCATGTAAATTGACTACCTCAGGATGTGGTTTTTCACTATGCTAATGATAAACTTTGCTTACCACCGGAAGCCTCTAACTATTGCTTAAGTTAAATATCATATCACCTTCCTTGATTCCAGTAATGGTTTCGTTTGCAAGGTATTTTAGCCGAGTGTGAAAACCACAACTAGTTAGCCTGTCTATGTAGAAGACATTTGTGGTCAGCTTAGGGAGTGCTTATGGTTGATCCCTCTACTTCATGCTGACAAGTGTTAAAGATATGTTACTTCTAGCAGGAAAAGTCACAAATAATAACACTGCTTAAAGTTAATTCATAGCTTATAAAAACCTCTAATTACTTATTAACAAGCTAGTAAATCACCAGACCCTCATGCTGCAGGATATCATAATGATAAGTAAAGAATTAGATAATTTTCCGCTAGTCCTATAATAGCAGACTAGGAGGACGGTGGGTTTATTTTAAAAACTCCATTAGAAATACAGTGTTTTCTGTTGAAAGTATCTGATATGTGCATAGATGAAGCAAAGAAGCTGATTTTTCAGCAGCACAGAACTCACTTAAGTGAATAAACTCAATTTCTACGAGAAGAAACTCTGTATGCACCTGCCTTATGGAACAGCATTCTCCAGGAAGTCTGTATGGCTTGACCCTGCTGTGTCTTTGAATTTTCTTCCAACATGTCTTGGACAGGATGGATTATAGGGTATTCTCCCTCAGCTCAAAGCAGCAGTAATAATTGTGCTAAATAATTATCTTCAATTCAGTGGTGGGTTGCTACTGGTTCACCCTGGATTGGGCGAACCAATAGCTGCGGGGGTGGGAGGCTCCGCCCACATGCCCAGACGTCTCTGCGCATGCATAGAAACTTCTGCACATGTGCAGAAGCGTTGCACGCACGCACAATGCACGCACGCCCACAAGCAAACAGGTAGTGACAAGATTTGAAACCCACTACTGCTTCAATTAAACAATGTCATCCATCGGGACTGCAGAAGCACATGTCTGGCCCTGCAAGAGCTGTGAAGACCTGGCCATTCACCAGTGGTGGGTTTCAAAAATTTTTACTACCGGTTCTGTGGGTGTGGCTTGGTGGGCGTGGCATAGCTTGGTGGGCATGGCAGAGAAGGATACTGTAAAATCTCCATTCCCATCCCACTCTATTTACCGGTTCTCCGAACTACTTAAAATTTCTGCTACCAGTTCTCCAAACTACTCAAAATTTCCGCTACCAGTTCTCTAGAACTGGTCAGAACCTACTGAAACCCATCTCCGCCCTTCACCCTTTAGCAAGGAATAGCTAGACCCCCTTGCTTATTGTGCTTACCATCTTTTATCTTTATATTTTTGAACTTTATTTTGAATTTATTATAATTTCTTTGGATAATTGTTATGCGCCCCCAAGTCATTGGGAGTCAAGCGGCACAAATATTTAATAAATTATTATTTTTATTATTATCTCCCTGTTATTAGACTGGGGTTTTATCTTATGTGTAATTTGATTGGGGAGGTTGTTTTTCCTCCTTGTTCTGTTGCTTATTAATGTATATTATTATTTGGCTTTGGAATTTTTTGTTTTTTTAATTGTAATAAATAAGTAACCTAGATTTACTATGTGGTACAATTTGGGAGGGGAGGAGAAGGGAAGAGAAGGGAAAAGGAAAGGAAAGAGAAGTGAAGGGAAAGGGACTTTCCCAAAGAATTCAAGTTTTAGAACAACAGGTCTAATGGCTTCATTTGGACATGAAGAGAAACTATTTTCTTTTTGATGTTATATTTTTATATTTCTTTTTGACGTTACATATATTGTCCAGAGTGAAGCTTGGACTCATATTCTTCTTTACTCCCTTTCTCCTCTGGCATCAGTGAACAAAGTTAAGAAATGTTTGTATCCATTTTTTTAACCCAAAGAATGCCCAATCTGATTTACTTTGGATCGCCTCCAGATCAGGGGTGAAATCCAGCAGGTTCTGACAGGTTCTGGAGAACCAGTAGTGGAAATTTTGAGCAGTTCGGAGAACCAGCAAATACCACCTCTGGCTGGCCCCAAAGTGGGGTTTGAATGGAGATTTTGCAATATCTTTCCCCCAAGAGTGGGGAGGGAATGGGGATTTTGCAGTATCTTTCTCCGGCCATGCCCACCAAGCCACGGCCACAGACCCGGTAGTAAGAAAAATTGGTTTTCACCACTGTTCCAGATATGAGATGTATTTCACCAAGGCACTAGATTGACAAACTTAAAGATACTCACGTGGACTGTCAGTGCAATGGCAATGACTAAATATCTTAACAAGAATTTGCATGAAGGCAACTAAAAAGATAAATAGTGGAGACCATTCTCAGATAATGTGCTCACAATCAAATCCTTCTACTTCATTAGAGAAGCATACAATATATCACTTAAATGGACTATTGCGGGCAAACTCTGTCCACAACCTGGAGTTCAGTCTTGACAGGGCTCAAAGTTGACTCAGCCTTCCATCTTTCCGAGACTGATAAAATGAGGGCCCAGATTGTTGGGTACAATATGTTGACTCTGTAAACCACTTAGAGAGTAGTGTAAAGCACTATAAAATGGTGTATAAGTCTTAGTGCTATTGCTATAATAGCCCCTTCTCCATAATTACTCACTACTCACTTCCTGGGCATTCTCCTTCCTGAAAAAGTCTTGTTCTTTTTCAAAAGAAAATAGTTCCTTTAGTCAGGATAAGGAGAAGTTGATGCCAATTGAAAATACGTTACCTTCCTTTTTCTGGTGTCTACTCCTCTTCTTTTTAAGATCTTCCTATTGTCCTTCTCAGAATCTTTCCACCAGCCTACCTCCCATTTTCACAATGTCTTTCTGCTACTACCAATCCTTCTGCTGATCTGCCTCCTAAACTTAGGGGGTATGATTTACAGCAATTGTAAAAATGGCATGTTTTATTCAATAAAGTATGGAATGACAGAAGGCAAGATCTGAGTTTAGGAAAAAAAAGAAACCTAGTTCCCACAAGCCAGATCCTACTAGCGAGGTAACACTTCTGGAAAATGTTACTGGGCAGTGGATATTGTAACGCTTCTGGGTGGTATTAATAAAATAACATTTATAAGCAGCCTTCATTTTGATCCCTGGATCATTTGAAATACGCTTTTGACTGACAGCTTTAGTACATCAATTTTATAATTATTTTTCTCAATATGCTTACATTAAATACCGTTCACTCTTTTTGGGTAGTTTTCCCATACAGAGTATTTCTATTTCTGCAGAATTAAGGATTCTTACCTCCAGGTATACAAATAGTTCTGTCCTATAAGGTGTCCTATACCATGTAGTAGGGTGCTGCGATTTTGATTGCACAAATTGTGTGAATGCACCTTGGAGAGCCAATGTGGTAAAATGAGACTAAAATTGGATAAACCTAGGTTTAAGGCAGGTTCAAGGTAGCCTCAGTGATCTTACTGGGTGAATATAGGCTCAGCCTCAGAGCCTTACTATTGAACAGGAAAGAAGTAAAAGAGCTGTGAGGGCTACTGGAGGAAAAATGCAACATAAATCTAATCAGTGGATTAGCTTTCTTCATCTTTGCATTTTCCTAATATTTGAATTTATTTGGAATTTGGAATTCTCAACAATAGTTGAAAATATTTGGAATTTCCAACAATAGTCATGCTACCTGGGAATTCTTAGAATTCAAGTCCATACTTCTGGAGGATCCAGAAGAGCCCTGGTGGTGCAGTGGTTACAATGCAGTATTGCAGGCAAACTCTGCCCACAGCCTGGAGTGCGATCCTAAATGGCTCAAGGTTGACTCAGCCTTCCATCTTTCCGAGATCAGTAAAATGAGGTGACCCGGATTGTTGGGGGAAATAGGCTGACATTGTAAACTGCTCAGAGTGCTGTAAAGCACTATGGAGCCCTGGGTTGTATAAGACACTCTATGTGCTATTACTATCACCAGCAAAACCTTATAATCTCAAATTCTTCAGGAATTGTTCCAAATATTCTGATGCTCAGAATGGCTGACATGTTAGGAACAGCATTGAATTTTTGTACTGTAGAAGTATTTTTAATCCCTCTCTATTATTAGAGAAATAACTCCAGAATGAACTGGATCTAAATACCTAATTTGGTAAAGTGTTCCTGTCAAACAAAGAGGAAAGAATGATGCCGACTGGGCTAATGTGCTAATTCAGTGCTGACCCAGGTGAATATAAAGTCTGCATGACCATTCCCCACCCCCATTATTCAATGCTGTGCAGTGAGAATTTTCACTGAGCAACATGATGAACTAAATGATTGTAATAACTTCCAGCAGTTAATGATAGTGTACCCCATTTGTAATAATATTATAACTCAGTCACATAGTCCAAATATTATGCATAACAGAATGAGTAGCGTGGGAAATACTTATGACCCCCGCATTGATTATAGCTTCCTATGTTTTGAAAGAAATATTTTGGTAACCTTCTCAAGAGCTACAGTGTAATCTCTGTTAATGTTTAAAATAATGTTCAACTGTTCAAGCTATTTTTTACGATCACAAGATTATCCCTGGTTTGAAATAAGAAATTCAAATAGCTAAGGTCTGTTTCTTTTTAGGAATGTTATAATACATTTTATTTGGTTGTATACATTCTCTTAATAGTTATTCATAGCTGTGTGTTGTTTTTAATAGGAGTACAGAAAATATTTAAAGAAATCTACTACTGGGCTTGAATATTAATATCTTTGTTTCCAATACTAGGTTAGGATGGCTACTTTCTAAAAAAAAGTTTGCCCCAGAATGATATTTTTCTTAAATCCAATAGCAAACCATGTGTACTACATTTATGTAATGGTTAACGTGTTGTATATCTTTTTCTCATAACCTTGATATCAATAAACCCCCCCCCCCAAGTATTTTAATTTACAAAGAGAGTGAAAATGTAATTGGTAACTTCTTGTATCAGAGTGTCTCTAGATGTTTTCATCAAATGCGATGTGAAGGTCTGGAGACACTAGCTATAAAATATACACTACTCAGTGGATGTTAGAGTAATGGAAATGTCTTTATAAACAATCATTCCATCATTAGTGATATCATTTTATACTTGTTATTGAACCACTGAACAGTGTTCCTTGGTGGACCTTTGATGTCAGATCAACACTGGCAGTCCTTGTCAGTAGAAGGTCAAGTTTTTTGTGACAGTTCTTCCCAAATGTAGGCAACCAGGGCCTCATAGGGGCATGGAAAGGAGGCAGAGTGTCAAGTATGAAAATGAACACTAAAAATTGACACTAAACTGAGAATCAAGATTTTACATTTGGGAATGAGAGCTACAGTATGTGTAAAACTTCTTATTGGATCTGTAGCTACAGATACATTAGCATTAGTTTTAAATAGACAAATATGGTATACCATTACAGCAGGCCAACCAAATTATTGTTGTTGTTGTTAGTCGCAAAGTCGTATCTGACCCATTGTGACCCCATGGACAACGTTCCTCCAGGCCTTCCTATCCTCTACCATCCCCAGGAGTGCATTTAGATCACACAGACTGCTTCAGTGACTCCATCCAGCCACCTCGTTTTCTGTTGTCCCCTTCTTTTTTTGCCCTCAATAGTTCCCAGCATTAGGCTCTTCTCCAGTGAGTCCTTCCTTCTCATTAAGTGGCCAAAGTATTTCAGTGTCACCTTCAGGATCTGGCCTTCTAAAGAACAGTCAGGGTTGATCTCCTCTAGGACTGACCAGTTTGATCACCTTGCAGTCCAAGGGATTTGCAGGAGTCTTCTCCAGCACCATAGTTGGGTGAGATCATCTGTGGTTTTGGGGTGAGGTATCATCAGTACGCTGATGATACCCAGTTGTACATCTCCACACCAGACCACTCCAGGGATGCCCTTTCCATGATGTCCCGATGCCTGGAGGCGGTACGGGTCTGGATGAGTAGAAACAGGCTTAAACTCAACCCCTCCAAGACCGAG
>JANHFM010000555.1:0-13937 GCA_032468115.1 Grayia smithii | reverse complement strand
GGGTTGGACTAGAAGACCTCCAAGGTCCTTTCCAACTCTGTTATTCTATTCTATTCTATTCTATTCTATTCTATTCTGTTCTGTTCTATTCTACATTCTATTCTGTTCTATATTCTATTCTATTCTATTCTATTTTATTCTATTCTATTCACTTTTGCTTCTCTAGCTGAATCACCATGAGGTAGGTTTTAACAGCAGATCTTACCCCTATTCAGTCAAGTTCATTCATTGTCTTCCACCAGCAGTGCTCTGGACATCTCTTTATCCATTTCAACCCTTTCAATTCCTCCATATACCAAAAGGAGAAAATGGTCTAAGAGTTAGGAGAGATTGAATGAGCACAATTCTTTCCAGAGCCTCAGTCACCTTCCTATTCTAAGTGGTGATTAAAAGCTTGGATGGACTACACGGCAAATTTGTAGATTGGCTACCAATGTGCTTATTTGGGAACAGCTATTATAATATTATTAGCATTTTATACATCATATGTATTACAGGCATAATTCTTCAACTTCAGGTTTTAACATCTTATGAAATTGGTAATAGAAGTAAAATAACATTGGAGCATTTCCCCATCTTCTATTTTGGTCCATGATAGAAGCCCAAATCTGGAAGATATCACTATTGGAAAAATATCTCTGAAAATAATTAATTAGACCAAGTAATTCCAAACCAAAGTTCTGGTAGTGTCAAATGTTGACACTGTACATCATTTAATTTCTAGAAATCAAACCAAAACTTTATTACAGTCATTCATCAGAAATTCAATAGATTTTACAAAAAATAATACAAAAAGGCAGTTTGAGCTTGTTTGGTATAGAGGTAGGGCACTAGGCTAGAAACCAGGAGCTTGCAAGTTCTAGTTCACCTTAACCATAAAGCCAGTGGAATGTCTTTGTCCAGTCTCTTTTCCCAGATTTAAGAAACAGACAATGACAATTCATTTCTGGACAATCTTGCCACATACATAGTACAGACCAGCAGTGGGTTGCTCCAGGTTTGGTCTGGTTCTTGCAAACTGGTAGTAAAAGTGGCAGGAGGCTCTGCCCACCCACCCGGACATCATCATGGATGATCTGCACATGCACAGAAGCTTCCTGTTGCAAACTGGTAGTAAAAGTAAGTAGAACCCACCTCTGGTACACACACATACATTCACACAAACACAATAATGGCTTCAATAATTATAAAATGTAAGCAAGAATGCTGCAGTATGTAATCTTTTTCTCCTTGGTACACACACATTCATTCACACAATCACAATAATGGGTTCAATAATTGTAAAATGTAAGCAGGAATGCTGCAGCATGTAATTTTTTTCTCCCATGCTGATGGCTTCCAGTGTGGCATAAAAAATTGCAAAACATTTTGAATTCTAAATATTCCTGTATAAATATGATCTAAAAATCTTTTTTCCACACAAGTCCTAAAACTAGATAAAGAGAATCTAGTTAAACACAGAAGTAAAAAAAAATATTCTTTTTAACTGATTTAAGAAAAAACAAACAGTATTTAAAGAAAGGCTTCAAGGAAAGAAAAAAAGAATTTAAGGAAAGACAAATACAGCTAAATGACCCACATACTGTAAACAACATACAGTATCAAAATGCCTAGTAAACATTTTAATTAATTTCATTTCTTTAGTAGTTGATCCTTTTTATTAAAATCAGGCCTCAGAATAACGATGTAACATTTGGGGGAAAAAATGCAGCCCAGTAATCCAGCTGCTGAAGCCAAAATGGAGAAGATCTCCACAGCCACCATGTACTTCCCCTTGCTGCTCAAATAGGTGGGAACAAATGATACCCAGACACTACAAAAAACTAGCATGCTGAAGGTGATAAATTTGGCTTCATTAAAGCTATCAGGTAAATTTCTAGCCAGGAAAGCCAGTATGAAAGTGGTAGCTGTCAAGAACCCCATAACACCAAGGACAATATAAAACATAGTGGTTGAACCTTCATTACATTCCAGGATAATGTCTTCAACCACTGAATGTGTGTCAGAATCAGGGAATGGGGGAGAAATTGCCAGCCATACTACACAAATGGTGAATTGTGCCAGGGAGCAAGAAAGGACAATCATATTGGCTAGTCTTTTCCCCACCCATTTCCTCATTTTGGAGCCTGGCTTGGTGGCCATGAAAGCAAGAACTACCATGGTTGTTTTCCCCAATATGCAAGAAAGAGCTACAGAGAAGATGATGTCAAAAGCAGTTTGTTGCAAGAGACATTTCACTTGATCAGGTTGCCCAATGAAGAGCAAAGTGCAAAGGAAGGAGAGGAGGAGAGCAACAAGTAGGGTGTAAGTGAGGTTCCTGTTGTTGGCTTTGACAATGGGAGTGTCTTGGTGTTTAATGAAGATCCCCAGAATTAAAGCTGAAATGAAAGACAAGGAGACTGCAATAATCCCCAAAGAAATCCCCAAAGGCTCTTGATGATTTAAGTATTGTATGTTTTTTTGAAAGCATCTATCCAGGTCTTTGCTTGGATATTGGTCCTCTGGACATGAGAAACAATCATCTGAATCTAAAAATAAAACAAAAGCTTGTTCATAGAAACATTATTAATTAATTTTAACCATAAAAACCATAAAAAAACATAAACCATATGGTTAAAAAATTTTAACCATAAAAAAAATTAAATAGAGTTAATTAAAATCCTGTGATTCATTTCATCTATAAATCTGTACAAATAAAATAAATCCCTTCTCATTTTGCTTTCAATCTTTCCCAACATCAGGATCTTTTCCAATGAGTCCTCTCTTCTCATCAGGCAGCCAAAGTATTTGAGCTTCAGTTTTGGTATCTGTCCTTCCAAAGAACAGTTTGGATAGATTTTCTTTAGGATTGACTGATTTGACTGATTGACTGAGGTCCAAGGGACTCTCAAAAGTCTTCTCTAACATTATAATTGGAAAGCATAAATTCTTTGGCAGTCAGCCTTCCTTATGATCCAACTCTCACAGTCATACATTATTATTGGGAAAGCCATTGCCTTCACAATTTAAGAAACGAGGGAAGGTTCTTTTTGAGATGTTTGCCATGCTTCCATTGCTTTTGTATTTTTTTTTGTATCTGACCATTGCATAGACAGACAGACGGCCAGCCCCTGACCTCCGCTTCTTCCGTCGTGACCGGAAGATGTGGCTATTCCAACAAGTTGGCTGACTTGATGGGTTTTTTAAATGTTTTAATTGTTTTAATTGTTTTAATTGATTTTAATTGCTATTTTAAACTTACATTAATAATTGTTTATTGTTGTTTTAATCTTTGTGAGCCACCCCAAGTCCTTTGGGAGAAGGGCGGCATATAAATCCCAACAATAAATAAATAAATAATAATCTGTGGCTATTCGTACTGTCTCCCTAAGTTCTTCTCACATACATTTTCCTTCTAAACCTTTTCTAAATACTATTTTAGAGCAAATTACAATTTATAATGTGCTGCCATTCTTAATTTAAAAGAAGCTCTTCTATAGCTAGCTATAAATTGAAATGTATCACCACGTTAAATTATTTAACAAATAGAGAGAAACTGTATACAATAGGAAGTAAGAACAAATAGACAAAGATGAAGAGTGTGGGAGGTAAATTGGTAAGAATTGAAGCACTAAAGAGAAGAAGAGATGATGGATAGGAATAATTGCCCTTTAAATATTAAAATATCCTGATTGTAAACTGAAATAAAATTAGATAGGGGAAATATTAGAATATAAATTTTTATAGAATGAATAAAAATAATAAATAGATTAGAAGTTTACACGTGCATTTTTTAAATGTATGTTTAAATAATATGAGGATTATGTAAATTTAATAAATGTGATAGAGATTACTAAAATTGTTAGCATGAATTGGATTAATATGAATGATACACAGAAACAAATTTGTTTCTGTGTATCATAATAATAGAGAAATCTTTAGATTGAACAAGAAAGATATAGGTGAAAATAGAGATAAAGATGAAGAGATAGGCATTTTTAATGCATGTTTAAACAATATAATGAGGATTACTTAAATTTGAAAAATGTGATATAGATTATTAATATTGTTACTGCAAATTGGATTAACATGAATGATACCCAGAACCAACTCTGTCCACACACAAGAGGGATGAATATTTTTTTAAAAAAAGAATTAAAAAATATATTTACAGAGGAAGTAAGAACAAATCTGAGTTGAAACCAATGGCGAAACATTAATGTAATTGCAAAGTAATGGCATGCATAAAAAATTAATAGGAATTGAGTCTGATGTAAAATTGTACCTCTGAAAGGAAGGTACAAAGGAAGCATTCTCAGTATTTCACTAACAAATATTGCTTTCTTACAATACTTTCTTTCACAGAAAAACATAAGGAAGAAAATCTGAATCCAATGATCCTTAAGAAATGTAACGTTCTTTAGGATAAACGCATTGGCTTTGTCATCTACTGCCTCTAGCACTGAACTAGAAACAATTACGGATTATTTTTTTTAAAGAAAAGCTGAACTATATAGCATGATGCAAAACTCAAGATTGTAATATTTATTAAATAATCCATATTTTCCTTCTCTTACCGATTTGGTCAGCAATTTTCCCTTGTGGACACAGCGCACAGTTGTAGCAGCAAGATAATTTCCCTTCTACTTTTATCTTGTTATAGCCTAAGTGACATTTGTCATTACATATGGAAAGAGGCAATGCCTGTTAATTAAAAAAAAATGGAATTCTTTCACATAAATAAATGATATTTGGGAATTGTACTTTTCTTTACCTATATAAATATAAAAGTTTGCATGCAAATACAACACTGAAAATGCATTTCCCAGTTTTCTTTCTTTTATCTGTTATCTCATAGATAAGATACTAAGATACATCTCATACTAAGATGTTTCATCAATGAATGGGACACATCCATATTTAATTTGATTTCCATACAAGGAAGAGCAATGCACTTAATCTGATACTGTAAATTGGAAATATATTTTAAAAGGAACTTGTGATTGGGTTCTACTCTTACTAGAACACTTTCTAGATATATTGCACTGTAATGAAGTTCACGCAGAATCAGTGATTGTGTTGCTTAGCAAGCTCAATGTTTTGTGCAGTTATTTAGGTCATCCTGGTTAGGTTTATCATGTGTGAATATATCCTACTTGGGGCCTGCTATAAAAAAATAAAGGTTGGAAACAGAAAAAAAAAAGACTTGGAACAGAAATGTACACTATTCTTCTGTTTTGAATGATTTCCTTATTACCACACTATCTATATCTATATCTATATCTATAGCTATATCTATAGCTATATCTATATCTATATCTATAGCTATATCTATATCTATATCTATATTTATCTAGCTCTAGCTCTAGCTATATCATCTATATCTATCTGTCTGTCTGTCTATCTATCTCTATCACTATCACTATCTCTATATCATCTATCTATCTATCTATCATCTATCTATCTATCTATCTATCTATCTATCTATCTATCTAAATATATTAAAAAATGGGAGAGGATATGATTCTGTGAAATTATTAAGATGAAATAAATGTATAAATAGACATTAGACAGTTATCCTTTAGGAAAAGTTCAGAAAACATGTCATCTTGCCATATTCTTTCCCATATTTACTGTATGTCTCCCTTTATTTTTCTAAAAAATATCTGCTTCCTAGTTTTAAGAGTTTTTATTGAATAATATGTTGTCACGTTAAAAATAATGTTTATTTAAAAAACTACTCCACTTGGATTATTTAAGCGAGAGAGAGATTATAAAAATAAATATTTTCTAATGATACTTTCTTTTATTTCAAATATATTTCAATACATCCAAATCCAAACATCCAATTCTGTTTCAATAGGATTGTTTCATGTAGAAATGTCTTAAAATATATAAACCTGCAGATTGACAGAGCTTTGCAGTGTACCTAACAACAGTTGGTTCTGTTTGTATCTCACTGAAAAGAAAGATTAGGTTAAACAATTAAGCTAACTCCTTTTTTTTTTAACCTCATTTACAACATCAATGGTTTAAAGTTTTCACAAAAAATAAACTATGAAACACACCTGATTAAATATGTGAGGCCAAATAATCTCCTTCTCAGAAATGGTGAGGAACTTCTCTGGGGGAGCCATGGTGTCAATCTTTCCGACCTGGACTCTCAGAAATGATTTGTTTGGGAAAATGACCCAATTGAGAATATCAAATCCAGTCAGTAATTCTCCATTAGGACCAAAAGAAACCTGCTCTCCAGCACTGTTGTTGAAGGAGAGTTGCCTCAAAAAATAGTGGAGCTGAAAAAAAAAAAATCAGGATTCCTTGAATGGCACAGATCAGGGGTGAAATGCTACTGATTCGCACTGGTTCGGGTGAACCGGTAGTGGTAAAAAGCTACTGATTGTAAAAAAAAAGCTGATTTCCAACAATCAGCTGTGCCATGTGATTTATATTCGCTGCTGTTACTGTTCTAGCTGTTACCCCCCCTCTCTGTTCTACTTACCTTTTAAGCCTTCTTTTTCCATACGAAGCACACATTTGATGTGCCCAGCACATGCACCTGCATGCAGTGGGCATTTGGTGCATACTGTGCATTCGCACACAGTGGGCATTTGGCAAGCACTGCAGATGCACTCGTACGCAGAGTGCTTTTGGTTCACACCCACATGTGTGGCAGCGAACAGGTGGCAATCTGCAGAGGATTTAGCACTTAGCAGTTAGACTTATATACCGCTTCATAGTGCTTTTACAGCCCTCTCTAAGCGGTTTACAGAGTAAGCATATTGCCCCCAACAATCTGGGTCCTCATTTTACCCACCTTGGAAGGATGGAAGGCTGAGTCAACCTTGAGCCAGTGAGATTCGATCTGCTGAACTGCAGCTAGCAGTCAGCTGAAGTAGCCTGCAGTACTGCACTCTAACCACTGTGCCACCTCGGCTCTTTTAACAATTATTTACCTTTTGTATGAAGTAAAGCAGTCCTTGAAGGTAATAGTCATAGAGTATTACCATGTTTTCCCGAAAATAAGACCCTGTCATATTTTTTTGAACCCCAAAATAAGTGTTTGGCCTTAATTTCAGAGAGGTCTTATTATTTTGGCTTGCATGGAGGAAACTAGAGGAAATGGGAGGGATTGGCTGCATATGCGTTTAAATATTTTCAGGGAGGGCTTATTTTCAGGGGAGGCTTATTTTAGTGCATGCGCTCAAAAGCCCAATTAGGCTTATTATCAGGGGATGTTTTATTTTAGGCGAAACAGGGTACATAACTAGTTATACAGGTAGTCCTTGATTTATGATTGGTCACTTAACAATCATTCAAAGTTAAGACTTTGAATGGGCTACTTCTGACTTAGATTCAAAGTTCCAATGGCTGGGGGCCCTCAACAATCACATCATCACATTTTGGGGATTTGGCAACCACCCCGCATTTATAGCTCTTTGCGCGTCCCATAGTCACATGACCATCACACTTTACAAATATATTTTTTTTGCTAGCAATTGGTGTTTACTTCTGGTTTCCAGCAAAAACCATCCATTGTGGACAATGGATTCCCTTGACAAATGTGGAGATTGTTTAATGTCCGTGGTGATTCATTTCAATGACTGCTACAAAAAGGTCATAAAATTGGATACAGGCACATTCCAGGCACAATTATGGTTATAAGTTGAGGACTACCACGTTTCCCTGGAAATAAGACCCTGTCTTATATTTTTTGAACCCCGAAAAAAGTGCTTGGCTTTATTTTTGGAGAGATCGTATTATTTTGGGGCACGTGGAGGAAACCAGAGGAAATGGCAAGGGCTGGCTGTGCATGTGTTTAAATATTTTCAGGGAGGGCTTATTTTTAGGGTGGGGCTTATTTTAGTGCATGCGCTCAAAAGCCCAATTGGGCTTATTATCAGGGGATGTCTTATTTTAGGGGATACAGGGTACCTATATCTGTATAATGTAATCTATGATTTTAAATTATGTCATATATAATAGAGTACAATGCTTTTTTCTAAGTATTCAACTTTTAAACTGTCTTGTTGTGAGTAAGCAATTTGTGTTAAACACTTTGCATGGCTTCAAAAGCTGCCAAATGTCGCCAAAATAAGATCCATCAGATGATGTTTGTCCTATGGTTTTTTTCACATAGAGCTTAAAATCCTGTTGCTAACGTAACTTCTCCACATTTATTGAATTCAGGAATGGGTAACTTGTAGACGTTAGAAGTTGCTTAACTAAATCTCCCAGCAGCCCTAATCCACATGTCCACTGATGAGGGTTCCTGTGACTATTTCTCCATCTTGATCCAGTTCAGTATTTTTTTTTTATTTAAAAAGTTTTTTATTATTTACACCTTAAAAACAATACATAAACGACTAACAAACATGAACACATTTAAACCTAAAATTGACGGTAACAAGCATCCGCGGTAAGTATATTCCGCCTCTTTACAAAATATACAAATTACAAAGATTCTTGTCCTTTTAGCCAACAAAATAAGAAAAAAAAAACAGAAAAAGTAAAAAAAAAAAGATTGAAATGTCATTGTTGTTTATTACTTAATGTCCTCGACGTGTCGTCTTTTTTCTATCCAGTTGTACAATTTAGTCCAAATTTTATAAAAAGATGTATCCATTTTATCCATAAGTTCGATGTTCATCCTGTCCATTTCAGCGCAAGTGAAAATTTTTTGAATAATTTCTTCTTCCGTAGGTATTCAGTTGCCAACTTTTGAGGACGTGAGCATGGGGATGCTGCAACAGTTGTAAGTGTGAAAAACAATCATGAATCACTTTTTTCAGTGCTGTTGTAACTTTGAATGGTCACTAAACGAATGGTTGCAAGTTGAGGACTACCTCTATACTAGTATGCTTTGGATAATTTGATGGTGAGATCTTACCAAAGGCATGCAAATCCACCTGCAAATTTTTGCAATGATATGCTAGAAAGCAAACTACAGTGTAAAAGTGCCTGCATGTTTGTCTGTGTGTCTGTCCATTTGTGTTTTTAAAAAATATTTGGGACATTTGTAAAGAAGATATGGCTTCAAAAATTACAGACTAGACAGTTACTGAATGTTTAAAGAAGTTTAAAATTTGTTCATTATTAGAATAATTCTGAGTTGTGGAGAGAGAATACTGCTCAAACATTACAGGAAAGGTGCTTGTGCATTAAATATCATTTTTTAATAGAAAGACTCAGCAGTAATGGCTTTGCAAAATGGACTTTGTTGTGGCTATGTACTTACCATATACTGTATATTAAAATAAGTGAGCACCTATATGTGGAAATGGAAAGTTATTAATAAAAACTTGTCCACAGAAAAGCCTGGGGCTTAGTATTGTTTATTTTCTTTTTTGGGGTAACAGATTGATCTCTAAAAGCTTGACTCTTCTGCAATATACAGTTTATAGTCTTTGTCTAGCATCAGAAAGGACTATGTTCAGATCTTCATTTTGTTTTGAAAGATCTGCTTAAGTGACTATGGACTGGCCACTTTTACCTGGTTTTATACTGAGGGTAAAGGCAAAGGGAAGGATGAAGTATGGTACCTTGAGACAGGCTGAAAGACAATAGAATTGATGAACGAATTATGAATTAATGAACTGATCCAATAGTCTAGCAGTGAGTCATAGAGAATCAGTGGTCTTCAATAAAGAGCACTGAGCTTTGAATCCCCATCAAATTCAGGCTTTCTTTTGAATCCAAGGGGTAAAGAAAGGCCAACAGGGTTTATGTCAAATCCAAGTTCCATTCACCTGCTGAGGCATTGATAGTTGCATAACACAGTTGAGGCATGATGCTGTCCTAGGTGTATCAATCCTGCCTAAGCTATTTTTCCACATTCCTCAGTTTATAAGAACTTTTTGGCCATTTTTCTCTACAGAAACCCTGCAGTCTCTATCCCCTCTGGGGTGAGGTTGTCAGAATATCTATATTTTTAATACAAGAGGATATCTGTAACTCAGGATTGGAGTCCTTGGTGCTCCCTGAGCTTGGTTGTTCGCTTGCAGATGTTTCATTACCCACCTAGGATAGCTGAGATGCGACCTTGTCAGTTAATGAAATGTCTGCAAACAAACAGCTTAGCTCATAACATAACTATATTTACATTTATGTCTCCAATAGCAGCACAGTTCACTAAGGCCTTGATAACCATAGAATATTTTCTATAATTGTGAGAACAGCATGGATAGAGATTGAGTTCTTTGGCAAGACCTTTGAAGATTGCATGACATGATAGAAAGTAGCTGGGAAAAGGAGTTCTTGTGGAAACTGCGTTTGCAACTTTGAATGGGTTACCTGACTCCATTGGATTGCAGATTACAGTACAAGGTTGAATTTGTGACAATCGCACATGAGATGCAATGCAGTGGTGGGTTTCAAATTTTTTTACTACTGGTTCTGTGGGCGTGGCTTGGTGAGCGTGGCAGGGGAAGGATACTGTAAAATCTCCATTCCCTCCCCACTCCAGGGGAAAGTTACTGCAAAATCCCCATTTTCTCCTGATCAGCTGGGACTTGGGAGGCAGAGAATAGATGGGGGCAGGGCCAGTCAGAATTTTTACTACCTAAACTACTAAAAATTCTGGTTCTCCAGAACTGATCAGAACCTGCTGAAACCTACTTCTAGTCTGAAGTCATAAAACTTCCCTTATCCATGATTAGATCATTAATGAGAGTGCCAATCCAAGAATTGGTTGAATTCAGAAGGTATGTGTAGGGTGTCCTTTCTGGAATTTGCCCTGTTGGGTTTTGAGTGTTGCATCAGTCTGGGAAAAAATGGAAACTGACCTGCCCATCTTGGGTGAATTAACTTTGCTGCTTCTGATTACTGGGTTCCTGACATACCAGAACATATCTTCTTAGAAAGGTGCTTTTTTTTTTTTTCAAGAGGGAACTGGACTTTCTGGTTTTTCTTTGAAGATGTTTTGCTTCTCATCCAATAAGTTTCTTTAGCTCTGACCAGATGGTGGGGAATGGAAGTATTTATACTCCCTGCAAAAAGAACAAAAAAGAATATAAATGACCAGCTGTCTGCAAGGAGTATAAATCCTTCCATTCCTGACCATCCAGTCAGAGCTGAAGATGCTTCTTGGATGAGAAGTGAAATGTCTTCAAAGAAAAACCAGAAAGTCCAGTTGCCTCTTGGGGGAAAAAAGCACCTTTGGGACAACCATGACCTCGATGACTGAAAATCTTCATAGACATCTTCTTAGAATGCTTGTCCATTCACAAGATAGACTGCTTAATGTAGTTGTATTGACATTCTATTGACATTGGAAATTGCAGGAAAGTTCTGTTAGTTATTTAGTAGAGTCAGCATAAGCAGGATTGCAAATTTAGATGTGATTATTTCTAATTTATCAACATTCTTCTCACTATTGCTATCAGAACAGGATGATTCCATATGGAATCTGACCAGTGCCATAGACAGAAGAACTTTCTCTGTAATATAAACATTGGAGCCAGGGGTGAAATCTACAAGCCTTTCTTACTGGTTGAGAAGCGTGTGTGTGCCATCGTCACATCTGATTTTTGACCCTCTGCGCATGTGAAAAGCCTTCTGCGCATGCGCAGAGGGTCAAAAGCAGTAATGCGGCTGTGTGGGTTGTTACGGGAGCTCCCCGTTACTCCCGTGTAATACCTCTCCTGCGTGAGCTGCACTGGTTACCGGTGGTCCTCCGGATCCACTTCAAGGTGCTGGTACTTACCTATAAAGTCCTCCATGGCTTAGGTCTGGGGTATCTGCAGGACCATCTCCTGCCTTCCTACCACCGTCCTGTGCGCTCACACAGGGCTGCCCTCCTCAGGGTGCCGTCGACCAGACAATGTCAGCTGGTGATACCCAGGGGCAGGGCGTTCTCTGTGGGTGCACCTACCCTCTGGAATGGGTTACCCACCAAGCTCTGGATGGCGCCCAATCTCTGCTCTTTCCGTTGTGATCTAAAGACTTGGCTGTTCCAACAAATGGGCTGATTCTGATTCTGGGATTTTAGTATTTATTATTTTAGATTTTAAATTGGTTTTAATTGGATTTTAATTGTGATTGTATGTGTTTTATTGTTGTTCATTGCCCTGAGTCCCTCGAGAGAAGGGCGGCATTTAAATCTGTCAAAATCAAAATAAATAAATAAAATAATGACATCTGTGTGGGTGGGCAGAGCCTTGCGCTGCCGCCTCTACCAGTTCACCAAACCACCCGCAATTGCCACTACCAATTCGCGTAAGCCGGACCGAACCAGCAGGATTTCACCATTGATTGGAGCACTGTTGATGCAGTTCAAGATTATATTGGTTGTTTTGAGAGCTAGGAGGGTGAGCCTTTTCAATAGCTAAACCAAATATGAAGAATTACTCGTACTTCCCTGTTCATTGTGATTATGTTGAACTGAATTTTTAATAATAATCTTAACATGCTTGTATGTTTGTTGTTTTATTTGTATTTTGTACACTTTATGTTATTCTTAATTGTTCTGAACCCCACTGACTCACATATGTGAAATGGGAGGTAATGCAAATTGAATAAATTAAATAAATCACAGTTACACAGTTACACATTAAAGAAAGCATAACAGAACAGCAACAAATGTTCAGTATTTTAAAAGTAGCCTTTTCATCTACTGGCATAATGAAGAATCATATTTTGTGACACTTTCCAGCTATATGCTTGTTGCAGTTTCCATTAAATAAGGATAGAGAGACTATTTAAAATTGCAGAATTCTTACATTCTGCTCCTTTTTATCATTGCTTCTTGTTGAGCAGGACAGTATTAATAGATAATTAATTGCCCTTTGAATAGTTTTGTTTAATTGTTCCTTATCGATTTTTGTTCCTGTTTTCTTGGGGGTGAATTTTTAATTACAGTTATTCTCCTTATTTTCATTTTCATATTAAAATTGCACTACTTAGCTATAAAAGAAGAAATAATGAGGAGGAAAATAGATAAAACCATGAACATGAAATCATGGCAAGGAACAATTAAAAGAGGTTATTCCAAGCACAAAGAAAAGGCTATTCTCTTTCTGCAAGTTGAACTCAAAGTAATAAAACAGGAGAACAATAGTAATGAAGGAAATGTGGGCTGAAAAGATCTGATTTCAAAATAAATATTACAGAAAGGTATCGGCCATATGGGAGAACTTTGCTAGCTATAGTAACACTATATTAAGTCATGTATCGAACCAACATTTAATTTGCTTTGCACTTTTGTAGAAAAACAACATCCTATTTGTGCTAGGTTTACAGTGGTGATGACTTTTTTTTCCTGAATATGGAAGCAGCCTGTGAAAACTACTGAAAAAGGAACTACAGAAAAAGAAACATGCTACATTCAGAAATAGTATAATTAGACTTTCACAAAACTAGATTTGATCAAAAGACATTTACAGTTTGAGATACATAGTTGGAACAGAATTTAGACTACAAAAACTCTGACTTTAATTGAAAGTTAAGGTCTCTGGGGATGATAGAAATTAGAATTTGATGAGCTTATACAAAAGTGATAATCTTAACAAAAATTGTTGAGAATAATTAAGGATATGTATAGTTGTAATCATAGATGATAACACATAGCATATCTCAAAACTTAGTGGCTGTGAGTATTGCCCCCCAAGGTCCATGTTGATTTTCCACCCTTGATTCTGGGGGAGGAGAAATTGTTTCCCTCAGAGTGGGTTCGCAATTTGGGTGTTCTTCTAGATCCACAGCTGAAACTTAAGCAACATCTGTCAGCTGTGTCTAGAGGAACTTTTGCACAGGTTCGCCTAGTGCACCAATTGCGACCCTACCTGGACCGGGCGGCTGTCCTCACAGTCACTCATGCCCTTGTCACCTCACGCCTGGATTACTGCAACCCATTCTACATGGGGCTACCCATGAAGATCATTCGGAGACTTCAATTGGTCCAGAATGCAGCCGTGCGAGTCATTGTGGGTGTCCCTAGGTACACCCACGTTTCACCAGTT
>JANHFM010000551.1:507568-517649 GCA_032468115.1 Grayia smithii | reverse complement strand
AAACAGCATTTAATATGGCTGCTGCTTCTCTGTCTTGCAGCACTTTCTGGATGGGACTTAGAGGAAAGTGGTGGCTCACAGCTGCTAAATTGAAAAAGAGACTCTCCCAGCAGTGCAGAGAGAAGCAGCCACTGTGCCGGAGAGCAGAAATGGGGAGCAGGCCCCGAAAGGCTGCTCAGTTGAGCCTCACTGCATGGTGGAAGCCGTGCGCGCATGCTCACATTTTTGGCAAACCAGTGGTGAAATTATTTGAAAACCACCACTGTGTTCAACGCATAGTTCATAATGCAATTTTATTTTTGCTTCTTCCTAGCACATATTCAATCTCTCAAGCTTTATGACTGGACAATGCAACCAAATAAGATTTTGAAATAATTATTGCTCTATCCTTACTTTACTATATTTACCTTGGTGACACATTATACCTTTTTCAGAAAGTCAAGGTTCACATTCCTGTTTTGATGGTGAGCAGCATGGCGGCCTAGTGAGTGAAAGCACTTGCCTTCCATATGGAAGGTTGAAAGTTCAATCCTAGGCAGTGATTGTGCCTATCAGAGCACAAAGAGGAAATATTTGTTGTGAACTCTGTGTGGGCCTCAGGAAGGGCACCCGGCCAGTAAACACTCAGCTCCATTCAGTTACCCTGACTCTATCCTGAATTAATGGATTACAGGGTCAAAGAGGAAAAAAAAATCCTATTTTGATGGAGAGTTTAAAGTGGATAGAGTTTAAACTTCAAAGACTTCAAAATAAAGGCAAGAGCTGCATCCCTCTTCCCTTGTAATGCCTATACTGAAGGAAACAAAGACATTGGCAACTTCTTAATACTCAGATGTGAGTCTTGCTAAATTCAATAAGTCTTTTCCCAGGTAAGTGTATATAAGTGATATTTTTTCCCAAAAAATTAAGCAATGCATTTGCCAGATAAATAATACAACTAGTTCTTCCCACTTCTGCTCTTGCCTCAAGTTTTTACTGGCCAGCATGAAACTACGGTATGTACAGAACCACATTTCTCTAGGACAAAATTTGAGCTACAAAGTTATATGCACATTGCCCTTAGTCCTACTGAGTTCAATGAAGCTTCTTCTCAGGTAAGAAATGAGAGGATTATAGCCTTGTTAAAGAGCACAAAGCAAGACAAGCAGAATTAAACAACCCTGATTGCATTTTCATCCGCCACTTCTGAAAAGTCAACATCCCTTCAGCTCCGTCTTCTCCACTTCTAACTCTTGGCTTGTAAAGTGTAAACCAAATATCAGCAGAAAAGCACACATTTGTGATTGTTGCCTCCATCAGCACAATGACCTCATGCCTAAATCTCTCTGCTCAGCTTCTAGCCATTGTCAAAGCAAAATATGTATATATGTATATGTGTATAATATGTATGTGTATTTGTATATGCACACACACACACATACATAAATATGCACATATAAATTAGAATAGAATAGAATAGAATAGAATAGAAATATATATATATTCGATATATGAGATTTCTGGGAGGCAAAGGAATAGTCTGCAGTTAAGAGGTTATAATTGTCCCTTTTTCTCACTAGCAAATTTCATTTTTTTTAAGCTTTTTAATGTTTTTTTAAACATTACATTTCCAGCAAAAATATATGAGAATACTTCTCAGTGTATAAAACAGGCATAAATTAGGCATGCCCAGAAGAAGAGGGGAAAAGAGAAAAAAAAAATTCTGAAGTTGTCTGGAGGAAGAAACACATTAAAAATAAGTGTATTGATTTCATCTGTGTTGGGATTTCTTTCAAGGCACAGTGGTAATGTGGGACTGAACTTTGGAAACGATCCCTTTAAAAAAAAAAATTGACAGGTTTGGAATGATGTTCTGCTAACCAATAGGATGTGGGATTAGGGGCAGGAAGAGTTCTCAGAACTGGATTTTTAAATGTGTAATTAAAAAACAGGGTTGGAATAAACAAACAGAAATATTGTGGAAAAACAACACAGTGCCAAAGGAAATAGATTTCCTCCACAATATTTGTTGTGAACTTCTAAGTGCAATCTGCTCAGGGGAAAAAACAACAACAACAACATAGTCAGTTGAATATATCTCTGGAGATGAAACAGAGATTGTTAAATGTTGAGGAAAGGGGGAAGTTTTCACTCCAGTCAACTTTTCTTTTAGTTGAAGGATGTTTTACAAATCCTCCTGTAGATGGCGCTACACTCTGCGATTCCACATCCCTGCCTCTCCACAATGAAGCAATTGTTTCCTTTCTCCATTTACCCTGAGACTCCTTCCCTTTTCTGTTCTTTCTAGTTACATGTTCTATTTATTTTAATGTATACCTTTGTGCAAAGCCTGACTCGGAGTGGTTAGATACCCCGTTGATATGTGGCCTTCAAAAAGAGAGAGAGGGGAAGGAGTGCAGCTTATTCCCATGACATCCTCCTGCTTTTGTACAGCCAAAGAAGGAAGCGGGGAGGGCATTGGGGTGGGGGGAATCTTTCACAGGCACACCTAATCCTTGGGCTCCATCCAAGTACCACAGGCTTGCTGTAAGACTGACACAGGCCGCCTGGGACCCTTGTAAGATTTAGGTGTGTCTCTCTGAAGTCAGACCACAGCCAAACATGAGGCCGATGTGCCCAGACCAAAGAAAATAAATTATGCGGCCTCCAATTTTCAGCAGTTATGATGTATTAAATTGCACATAGGAAGGGATTAACCCTTCGGAACTTCAACACAGTTTTGGCAATGAACTCATTCCTGGAGGCACCCCACTGTGTTCCTTGCCTGTATATCAAAGATTTGCGGGTCATCGATCAGAGGGCAGCTATCCTAATTGAAACATGGGCCATATTTAACTGCGATATTTTAAGAATAATATAGTTGCTTACCTGAGCGAAAAGAAAAAGAAAAAGAAAAGGGGGGAAAAGGAGTGAGAGAATGTAAACACTTAGGGCCTCTTCCTTACCAGGATGGATTTAACAAATACTGTAAAGTGTTTTCTTTTCTTTTAAAAACAAATCCTTTTGGAGCTGTGAATGCAACTTCCAACACTTAATTAGTATGCATTTATCACAATTAGCCTGGCCCCTGTGGCTGCTTCTTTCAGGTTTAAAGAAGTCGTCAAGAGGCAATGGAATTTTCACTTTCATCAGCCCTGAAAAGCTCCTGAAAAAGCATTAGCCCTGGGTAAAGAGATATAAAAAGTACATCCTTTCTTGCCTCTTGGAAACGGCTCTGATTCCCTGCAACCATCTGTAGCGTCAACTCTGCAGTACATTATGTTGCCGAAATGTACATATTGCAAAAACAAGCCACTGACATTTTATTTCCTTTTGAAAAGTTAGTCTCCCATTCTTCTTCTTTTCTTCTTGTTCCCCCCTCCCTTCTTCTTCTTCTTTTTTTTTTTCAACCCAGCAATTGGATGGCAGAAGTCTTGTAATGATAAGAATCCCTTTGGATGCTTCAGAAAAGAACCTCATTCACTTCCTTCTGTAAATCAAGCGAGCCTACTCCCCTGCCAATAAAAGCCGTGGCAATTGTAAAGAATTCAAATCAAAATCTAGGTAAATATTCCTAAAGGCGAACCCATGTGAGCTCGTCTGCCCATTGCACATATAGGGTTCTACAGTGACTCTGAAACCCATACTCTTTTGCAGCATGTATCTATGTGGCTTTTCTTTTCCTTGAGTCAGGGATGTTGCTTACACAAATGGATCTGATTTTATACAATAAAATAAGACCCGGACTTATATTTTTTTTGAACCCTGAAATAAGTGCTTGGTCTTATTTTCGGGGATGTCTTATTATTTGGGGGCGTGTGGATCAAGGCGGGGCTCCTCTTGCCGTCTTACCTGATTTCCAGCTCTGTCTCCCTAACCCTAACCAGAGGAAATGGTGGGGACCAGCTGTGCATGAGTTTAAATATTTTCGGGGAGGGCTTATTTTCAGGGGGAGGGCTTATTTTAGCACATGCGCTCAAAAGTCCGATTGGGCTTATTATCAGGGATTGTCTTATTTTAGGGGAAACAGGGTGCGTATGTGTATATATATATAATTGATTTTTTTTAAAAAAAATATTTTATTGAAGGTGGCAAAGGCCTGACCTCACCAGAGTTGACTCAAGAGGACTCCGAGTTTAGCCCATTTTTCCACTTTGGAAATATGTTTTGATTAGTTAAATATTTATATGTGCATCAAGCCTGGTTAAAACATTGATTTTACTTGATTTGCCATTGAAAATTTGCAACTGGTCTGCAGAAGAGGGGGGCGGAATCCGCCATTTACTTCTCCTTCCAATGTAGGGAACATAGCTCATGATACCAAATCTTCATATTTGACTGTATATTCCTTAAGATTTGATTGTATACTCTAAGAGTGTGAGCCATGATTTGAAAAAATGCTTTGGAGCAAATGTCACACCTGTTTGCAGCGCTTTAAGGCAGCCATGTTATTTCTTGGGATCACCTGGCAGCTGTAGAGGGCAACTGCAGCATCCCAGTAAACAATACAGCTGCTTTAAAAGGCCTCCAGAGCGCTTTTAATAACTTCTTTAAAGCTACTTAAATAGCTGCACAGCCCTACCCCATATGTCACCACACTTTGTTATTATTGTGACAGAAAGGGCAATTTATTCAATACATTAGGAATAATTGTATTAATTGCACTTACATTAATTTAATGTCAATTTAAACCAAATTAAAATAAGGGATTTTCTTTTTCTTAGCACCATCTACTTTCTGAAAATCTTGGCATGACAATAACATTTTCAAATAAAATTTGTACACCTTTGTTATATAGTGTACAAAAACTTCTTAAGTATAAAACTTTTTAAACTATTTTTTTTTCTTATTCCATAATGTTACCCGTTACATTTATTCACCTTTTAGTCACAAGGTTGGATTTTCTGTAAAATGACTTGGCCACAAATTATCCTATATAAATGATTAAGAACACTCAGGTTCATTTGTGGTGTATAGTTCAGAGGTGCTTCGCTTGGTGTAGTGTTTAAGGCATCAGGCTAGAAACCGAGACCACAAGTTCTATCCCAACTTGAAATGAAAGCCTGCTGGATGATCATGGACCAGTCACCTTTTCTCAGCCCTAAGAAGCAGGCAATGGCAAATCACTTCTAAAATCATACCAAGATTTTACCAAGTAGGATCGAGTCCAGCAATTGCCAGAAGTCAATTGACTTGAAGGCACATTCATTTACTTATTACCACATCGGAAAAATAAATAAACATTAGCAGTAATAAAATAACATTTCCCCAGCCTGAATTATCCAAGAATAGTTATTAGGGAGGATGATGAAAGGGGCTTCTGTATTTCAGAACAAATTTCTGGGGTGAGGAGGCCATCCCAGCTTCCAGACAAACACTTAGCAATAGCACTAGCAAAAGCATTTAGACTTAGATACCATTTCATAGTGCTTTACGGCACTCTTGAAGTAATTTACAGAGCCAGCCTATGCCCCCAACAATCTGGGTCCTCATTTTACCAAGCTTGAAAGAAAGGAAGACTGAGTCAACCTTGAACCAGTCAGGATCGAACTGCTGCTGGGTGGGCAGAATTAGCTTGGAGTGCTGCATTCTAACCACTGCACCACCACAGCTCTTAGATGGCGGGAAAGGATTTTTTTGTATCAACATGATAGCACGGAATTGAGTATTTGCAGTGCAGATATAATAGTCCAATGTCCATCATATTGTAATTCTAAAAGTATGCCTTTTGCATGTTAACAGGAAGAGAGGGAGGGAAGGAAGGAGGGAGGGAGGGAGGGAATAGCTGTATGTGACAGACATGATTGTATGTGATTTACATAGTTAATTGATTAATTGACTGACTGATTGATTAAAAACCAGGGTAAATTCCTTTAATGTACTTGAAAAGGACTCCCTACTCATCAAAGCTGCATTTTTTCACCAACTTCCTCTTACACAGAATGAAGCAACCTCTTAGACCCATGATGGTGAACCTATGGCATGCGTTCTGGATGTGGCACACAGAGCCATCTCTCCAGGCATGCCAGCCATCACCCATTGCTCTTCTGAGTTCCTGCGCGCACATGTGCACTGGCCAGATGGTCTTTGCATGTGTGGGAGTGGCGGAAACCAGAAAAGCAGCTCCCTGATGCTCATGCCCACACCGGGAAGCTGAGCTTCCAGTTTCCGGTGCACACATGGGTGCCAGCCAGCTGGTCTTCATGCAGTGGTCCATTTTCTCCAGTAATTGCTCCAGCTATCTCACTGTATCATTCCTCACTTAGAGGAGCTATCTGAAAAAAAGAAGGCTATTGAAAGAGGAGACCAACTATTGGAAACAACAGGCAGTTCATCCTACCATCCTTTTAGACTGTTCTGGCTTTCTTTTCTTAACAGAAATGAGCAGAAAAGAGTTACATAATTTTACTGCATTTTATATGTGAAATTTATAGGTAACCTTTCAGGTTTACAGCACAAAGTTACAACTGCAATATTTATTCTTTATCTGTGATGACTCAGTTTTGAAGGAAGAGAGAACCCTGAGCACTTTATCCTTTGAGCCATAGCAAATCCTAATAATAGTAATAAGAAGTAGAATGGTTGTGGCAGAAGAAAACAAAGATAGTACGAATAGTAATAGGTACCTTGGGTGAAAACCCAAAACACTTGAATATCGTCAACATTGACAAAATAATCAGTCAATTGCAAAGGGCAGTTTTGCTCGGAGCTGCTTACATCCTTTGTGACAATACCTGTAAGGCCATCAAATATCCACATCAGCCTATCCCAAGTCCTTGGGAAGGCCTCTATAGGTCAACAAAAATGCCAAATCCAATCTAAACATCTGGCTGATTGCGTGCCCAACCATAATAATGAACCTAAAAGTAGACTACTCATAATTAATGACTCTTAAGTCCTTGGTTAAGACCTGAATTATGATGTTTCTACCAGCCTTAGACTGTGAATCTAACTGTAGATTACTCAGATATGAATCTAACGGTAGGTGACTATTACCGATGATGATGGTGATATGAATTGAATGTGATGCACGAATTGAAGAGAAGCAGCTACAAAAATTAACGAAATACCCTGATCTGCAAATCGAAGTTGAGTGATTGTGGAGGAAGAAATCAATGGTTGTACCAATAGTAATAGGAGCCCTTGGAGCAATACCCAAAGGGTTGCCTAGGTACATGGAAATCTTGAACTTATTAGACCTGAATATCATGACTTTGCAAAAAAAAAACCCACCTTACTTGGAACTGCCTCTATACTCAGGTTGTTACCTTAACAGCTCTTCGATCCTTGGATAGGACTTGAACTGTCAAGTTTTTACCAGTCCCGGGCTGTGAATGGAATGGAAGATTAAATCTTAAATAATAACAATAAAATATTTCAGGGCTATGTTTTCAATGTTATGGTTGCTTTTTGTCCCTTTCTCTTACTAGGGATAATAGAACAGGAAGGGAAAGTGGACAGAGTCACTGCCTTAGGGCATGCCTACTGTCACATTTCATTTTATTTCTTATCCTTTCTCTTTTGCCCCTTGCTTCCCTTACGCTAATCCAAAGGAGCTCCATTTCTTCCTGCTTCTGTTGAGTTCACAACATTCCCTTGGCAAAGCATGATATCTGATTAACTGTAAAATATATCAAGGTGACTCCTCGGCGTCTCCCTTGGTAGGGTCTCAACCTCAGTTAGAATTAATTGAACCTTGAAACCAGCATCCTCCAGAAGGAATTTAAACAAAGCTCCCTCTGCCGGCTTTTTACAGAAGTAGCTATCCAGGGCACATCTGGATACTTTGGTGCTCTTCAATTCATATGCTTATAATAAAATATGAAAAAAGATTACAATTTTACTAGATGTATTATCACTATAAATTCCCTTGATACATTATCCTATCTTTGCAAAGAGAACATTTGAATAACTATCATAGAATATTACTGATTAAGACAGGTCTAAAATACCTGATAGGCCAGCATTTTTATTATGATAAAGTTAGATATGATTGTCTTTTTCTAAATATTTCCTTCCTTCCTTCCTTCCTTCCTTCCTTCCTTCCTTCCTTCCTTCCTTCCTTCCTTCCTTCCTTCCTTCTATTTTTTCTTTTCTTAAGGACATAGGAAAAGCTACCCTGCTCAGGTTTTTATGCTTACTACGATTGAACTCTTCATATTCTTTAATGTTGTTTTTGCAGCTGAATTATTTCTTTGCATAGAAAATGCAGAGATCTCACCTGATATGCAAGCTGATTGGTCCTTCATCAAGGCTTCTACACTACATAGCAACGGAAGGCATTTTCTTAAAAAATATCCTACTTCAGGTAGATTTTTCTCTTTCTCACTCACTAAGTCTGTTGACAATCAAATAATCACTCCTTAAAGAATAATGACTGTTATTTCTTATTGATTTTCATTAATTTTCATATGCTTTTGACACATTTCTTTGGGGTTATATTTACAAGCAGGGAAAGGATTTATTCAAAATGGATGGCAAGCAGAAGGAGTATTGACTTGTTGAGCTGCATATTGTTAGAGGTTATTTTTAAAAAACTAAATTAATGCCACTTTAGAAGAGAAGTTTATGCTTTGCTGTTACACAGAAGCAAGGGAGCCACCTACATAGCTGAGAAAGGAATATAAAGACAAAAAGATTGCTTTCCTAGCAAAAGAGATAAGGAATGCCAATTAGAAAATGAGAAATTAGGCCATTCCTTATTAGGAATCTAAAGCTTGAAAGTTTTAGATATGTGCAGATTACTGGTAATTATTTACACATGACTATAAACTGGTGGTGTGGTTACATTCAGGGGTTGGTTGCATCCAATGCTTTTACCTTGGGTAGTAACAAACATTGAACTTTTGGTGTTTTAGCAAGTAATGAACAATAGGGAAGAAATTCACCCAATCATATGAAGCAGGTTGTTCCAATATGATCTGAAGCTTGTGGGATCTCAACTGACACATGACAGAAGTATCCTAGACTTTTACACTCATAAGAGGCTCCTGCACAGGTAAACCTGTTTCAGTGGAGGGGCTGAAATTACAGAAAGGAGCGTGTTCACATGGACATCTTTTTTCCCTTGAAGAATATGAAGTTGTAATCCAGGGCTGTATGAATAGAAATAACTGATTCTGGGTTAAACATACATGTCATATCTAACTGTCGATTTAAGACTGGCTATACTATCAGAAGTTCTACTTGCATCCATTTAATTGGCTGCAACCAATAACATCCTTAGCGTCTAATGAACAGTTTCATGTAACTCACCTTCATCCTCTGACCCAAGAAAATAGAAGTATAGGAAGACCTACCATGCCCCTTTGGAAGGATGGAAGGCTGAGTAAATCTTGAGCCTGTCTGGATCGAACTGCTGGCAGCTGGCAGAGTTAGCTTGCAATATTGCATTCTAACCACTGCACCACCAAATACTGTGGTCTTCCCTGATTACCTTGACACAGGCTTTCTCTGGGGACCTGAAGGTCTGATCTCTGCATTGCATGTAGTTCTCTTCCTAATGATCCTTCCATTTGGCAAGAAGACATTGCCATGACTTTTATCATGAAGCTGTGCTAGGCTGAGATGTATGAAAAAAAAGAGATTTCAGTTATCTTGAACTTCAGGGATACCCTTCTCCCTGAAAAGGAACACCTTTCACCATCTCAGCTACTTTAGCAATTAAGTGTTTGATAGAATGCTACATGTGTAGGTAAGAGTATTTCTCAGAATTGTCAAATAACTGTGACATTGGACCAGAATGAGAAGAAATCAGAAGTGACGCTGTCCCTATTGTGAAAATGGGGTACTCCAGGTATTTCTGATGGCTCACTTTGAGCAGATAGACTTGCTTCAGTTCTTCTTGCTAAATGTAGTCTTCTGGAAACTTTTCCTTAGATGATGTCTCTTGGAAAGCAAAATCTAAAACCACTGCAGGTACAAACAAAGTTTTTAACAAAGGATGTGGCTGATATTATTATTATTATTATTATTATTATTATTCATACTTATATGCCACCCATCTCCCAAAGGACTCTGGGCGACTCACAATAATGACAAACAAAAACACTCAAATAAGACAATTTTATAAATACGATAATAAATATAAATAGCTAAAATT